>UXGC01000778.1:18655-55700 GCA_900480045.1 Eurytoma adleriae | reverse complement strand
CGCGCGCGAAGGGTCCAGCTCGTCGTCGCTCCATAAATTCGCCCCCGCAGCCGAGCCGCCGGAGAAAAAGGGGAGCCCCGCTCCCGTGGCGACTCCCACGAGGCGTCCCCACCCGGCCGCGGGCCCGAGTTCGCCTCGCCGGGCGAAATCAGCGTCTCCTCGCGCCAATCTTCAGTTTATAAAAGCGCGAGAGCGGCCGAAGTGTCCGCGTGCGCCTCTCTCTCTCCGACGGACTCCTCGCTCCGCTCGTCTCCCGCGCGTTTACCCGCGTCTTCCCTACACACACTCTCTCTCTTCCTCGTGTCTCCCTTTCGGCGCGGGCGACGGTGAATGAATCGGAGGGAGCGCGCGGCGGAGCAGCAGCAGCGGTGCGGCGCGGCCCCGCGGAAGTGGGAAAGTCCGCGGATGACGCGGCGCCGAGCGGTTTCCCGGTAGCCGGACCCGCGCCGATGTACAACGTGAATCACCGGCCGGGCTCGCCCGGCGAGCAGCACCCACCGCCGCCAGTCGGCCCGACCGCGCCAGGACGCGAGGACGAGCAGCATGCGACGAGCCACGAGGGACTCTTCGCCGCATTCCGATGCCCGGTAAATTGCCTGCATTCCCTCCCGTCGAAACTGCAACCCTCCGTCGCGCGGGATGCAGATGTACATCCGCGCCTGTGCCCATGATTGTGATCGTGACTCTTGCCGAGCGTTTCTTTGGGTTCTGCGCGATATTTCCGAGTGATGATGGATTTTTTCGGTGCGCCGGGTCAGTGTTGCATATAAGTGTTGCGAGAACATCGCGGGTAATGCCCGCGCGTGTAAAGTTCGCCTCGAGCCGGAACTGGCGGATAGGCGCGTTGCGTATACTATGGGGACATTTGGAGCGATTGGCTGGTGGTGTTGCATGATGTTACGGACACGATTGTAATGGATCGGCAAAAAAATAAGTTTTAAAAATGTGATCTTAAAGTTAATTTACTCAATGCATTTATTTTTTTAACTGAAGCATATGATAAAGGATATTATTGTTTACCTTGTAATAAATGACGCTTAGTGTAAATTAAAAGTCCTTAAAATAAAAGTATAGATGTGCTGTAGACTGTTGTAAAGAATTAATTAATTTAACAAGAAAATTTAATTATGCATATTTACATCCTTTTGGAGTGTATGGTACCTATTATTTCAATAATCGCAATAATAATGATCAAAAAGTAAACAAATAGATTTATTAATAGAAATTTTCTGACAAAAAGAATGAAAGAAACTAATTAAATTTTGCTTTAGTTTTTTATGAATTTATTAGTGATATTGATTAAAATCTTATTGGAATCGATAACGTAAATTATCTAAAGTTGAATTAGTGAAATGTAACTAAATCAGCTCCACTGTTTATAGTAATTAGCGTAATAATTACCACTAACATTTTATAGTAATTTTTCACTAATCCAACTTGAGAAAGAATAATACTAAATTAAAAATAAATCAAAATTTATATCAGAGCGCAGATTAATCATTCACTGCGTACACCTACAAAAAAAAATCACGAAATAACTTTATTAACATCATTTAAAAAAAGATTAAAAAATCTTTAATAAAAGAAAAACTGACACCCCGTGCAGGAGACAACGTCGAACTACACGTCGAGCTCGAGCTCGGCCTCGTCGCCGCTGGAGGACGCGGTGCTGGGCCTGGAGGAGCTCGACCGGCTGTGCGAGGCGGAGGAGTCGTCGCCCGTCGGCGCCGGTGCCAATCCGCACGGTGACGAGCTGCCGGCCGGCAGGTTCGAGGCCCTGCTGAGGATCGCCGCGGACGAGCGGCCCGGTTCGGTGGGAAACGGAAGCGGAAGGTCGGAGGACGAGGCGCGCGCCCAGGAGGACGAGGAGGCCGCCAGACCGGAACCGGTTATGGTGCCGTCGGGTGAGTGCCGACGCTATATGCACTTGATGCGACTCGCTCCGCCGGCCCGTTCGACCCTCGGCCATATGCACCCGCGGATGCGAAATAGACGATTGGAGATCGGAGTGTCGAGATCGCGTATAGTTGCTTTGGGTGGATGATTTGGGTCTTGCCGGTTTGCCGCGCGGCCGCTCGTTTAAGGGCTGGACTGTACGGAGGGTATAATTAATCGGGATGTCCGGGATAAATGCAGAAATGATTTTTTAAGGGATTGAATTATGAACGCTAGTTTGCAATTTACTTTCGGGTTTTTTTAGATTAATTTTTATTTTTATTTGTTTTCCATTATTTTATCCCAGCAATATTTACATTTTATAGAATTGCATTTTATAGAAAACCAAACAAATGTGATGGAGAGGTTTAAAAATTTAATATGATTTAAATAAGAAACTTATATGACAAAGAGGCTTTTTAAGAATAATATGTAATCGGTAAATATTCTAAGAATTTATAATAATTGCAGAAAGTAATTGTGTTTTCCTAACAACAATTACACTTCTGACTATTCATTTAGCCAATTTTTTTCTTTTTCTTTGAAGTCTCTCTCTTTTTTAATTCGAATGAATAAACTTTAGTGCACTTTTTTCAATTTTTTTGCACACACCTCGCTTCTAATTTATATACCAATTGATGTTTACATAGTGTGGGATTACTTGCGACTTTTTCATTGTATGACTAACAGTTTTTAACGTTCTATTTGTTCTTGGAATTAATACAAGTCTAAATTTAAATTTAGTTGCGAGCGTCTAATTTTAAAGCATGAATGAAACATACTCAGGCGCCTTGCTTTGATTCATCGCAGGCGCTGTTATGCACGGATTTTCCTACGTGTCGAAGTAGCGTGAATCTTAAAAAAGCATTCATTCAATTTGAAGGCAGATTATTCAGTTGATAAATTTGATTAAAGATTGACAAATTGAGTTTGAAATAACTTAAATTTAAAAATACATCCTGATCTCTTAAAAATAGATCGATTAAGTAGGTGCTTTCCTGGTATAATGACTTAACTTTAGGTTGAAATGTAAAAAAAAGGAATTTAAATCTCGATTTAAATAACTGGCAAATGCATTCAACAATTTTTAACTCATATTTGCCGCTAAAACGCGATAACGCGGAACCAATTTTTTTTATAAAAACTCAACATTTTTGATCATACTACAGAAAGTAGAACAAGCATTTCGAAGGTAGAATCAGGTGATTGAATTATAATTGTAATTGACACAAATAATTCGAAAAAATGAAAAATTACGTTAAGTCATTATACCGGTTAGGCTACGACAGAATTAAATTATTGAAAACCGTTGCAAATGCTGCGTCAACGAAACGTTTAAAAAGTAAACACCCAACTTTCTCGCCTCGAAAATAAGGGAAAACAGCTACATCGTTCGCGCGCACACCTTTATATATACGCAAGGAACTAAACGTCCCTCCCTCCCTCTTGTCCGCAGATCCGTCGGAGTGGAATTCCGGTCACGTAGCCGCCTGGCTGTCGTGGTGCGCGAGGGCGTTCTCCCTGAAACCGGCCCCGGGCCCGGGGGCCCTGGGCGCCGCCAGCGGCCGCGACATCCTCGGCTGGAGCCTCGACGAGTGGCAGAAGCGGCTGGCGTCCCCCGGCCGCGTCCTCGCCCGCCACCTCGGCTACCTCAGGCTGCAGGCCACCGGCCTGAGAACCGAGGCCCTCCTCCAAGAAGAAAAGTCCACCGGTGAGTCACGCCGCGCGCTCTCGTTTTTTTCTTCTCCTTATACCTTTCTCCGCGCGCTCGCTCTTTTGCGCCGTAAGCGCACCTTTTGCATTCTTAATGCGACGACGACGACGGCGAGCCGTAGTGGTGTATACACAAGCGCGGAGGACGAGCGGATTTTAATAGGCGACGACCCGCGAGATTAAATTGTTCGGCGGAATTTCGCCTGTTGCTCCTTTTTTCGCCGGGCGAGCACCTCGCTGGCCTTCGATTGAGTTGTTTCTCGAAATTTTATAAGAGTTAGACGAGTTAATACGCTGGAATTCTTATCGCTTTTAATGCTTGTTCATTGCGCGTAAAAATGTTAATGCACAATGAGTGCGGTACTTTCCGCTATCGACGTCATAACATTTATATACCCTTTTATGAAAATGATAAATATTTAAAAACACGCACGATCAGGGAGCGTAATGGCAGCAGTCGCGGGAAGACTACCAGTTTCCATCCTCCGGACCGAAAATAAACAGATAATAAAAATATTACGAAATGGCTTCGAGAAAAGTGTATAAGTAAAACGAGCGGAGTGATTCACGAATGAATAATTAATTCGTCGTCTGCTATATAAGTGCAAAAGCGCCTCCTTTTTTTGATTGAACGAGCTTCGCTAAACCGGAGAAAAGCAAATTCTGTGAATTGGATATATAGGCATTCCAGTATCGCGATTTGGAAAGGTAATTAAGAAACGAGATATGCGACGCCGTTGAATCCTCACGTAATTCAATTAAGTCTAAAATATATCTCCGTAAAAAAAGAGAATACTGGTTATTCGAGACTAGCGCTCTAAGAAACAATGAGAGAGCAGAGAGCGGGATGCGATTCTCGCGCTAATTCATCGGCAATACGATCGGATTATGCTCGTCGAGTCGAGAGTGCGAGATAAAATACAAATTGCGTGGAACGACCTTGCGCTGCAAAAGAGCGCTCGCGCGAGAGAGCGATTCCCGGAATCGATATATACAGAAAGGCTTGGCGGATCTTATATTAGGAAATCCCAGGCTGCTCGCTCGGCTCGGTCTTTAAAAGCGAGCTTGTCTCGCGTGCACTCTCTTATTTTTTCGCTCGTTCTCGCGGGCTTTTCAACGCGTATATGCACACCGCGCGAAATACCTGAATTGCAAACATTGGCTTACGTGGGCCCCCCTCTAGGGAAGCGGCGTTTTGCCGCGCGCTTCCGCGAAAGGATAACGGCAGAGGGGGGACTTTCTTAGATTTTTTTATTGCGCAATGAAATTTCGGCTGGACGGAATGCTATATGTCTGCGCCTATTCTTATAAAACTTCCCCGTAAGGTTGTTAATCAAAATTTTCACGCTGGCCGTTATTTGCGCGACTAATGACCAAGGAGCTACCGCAAAATGTCAAGGTTTGACCAAAGGCTGTTACTTTCTTTGTCAAGGAGTTATGAGGATTCGTAAATAAAAGATGCGCGCGGAATTTTTGGATGAAAATTGACTTGCTGCGGTATGCTAATCGTGGAGCAAGTGGTTTTGCGATAAAAATTATTACTGAAACGAAAAATTAAAACTATTTATATCTTAATTTCGTTCGAATTAATTAAAAACGCACAGTTATCTTTAAAACTGATCATATTTTTAAATACTTTTTATTAATTTTTTGTTCCTTAAGATTATTTGTTAAGACTAAAGTACAAGGTATCTTCGAAATTATTAATTAATTTTCTCCTTTTAACTTGTACTCGTCCGATATTCAATACCGGATCTCAGACGTAGACCAGAATTATCGTGCCTATATAAATAATTATTTAGGATACCTTAATCCCCACCGCGATACTTTCGGGGCTGTACGCGCACTCGCGCGTTTGCATCCCCATAATCAATTATAAATTCAAAGAAATGAAACCCAATAATAATTCATTCAAAGCCTCGCGCAAAAACATCTGTCGCCGGCAAATAATTATTTAAATTTTATAATCTCCGCAACGGGCGGCCGGCGCGCGGTCCTTCGCCGCGGCGAACCTGCAGCGCGAGACTCGATCGCGCCGGAAACAAGTATACAAGATCGTCCGGTGCATGGTGCGGGGTACGTAGGTACCTGCCGAAAAAAAAATCCGGAACTGCACGGGCGCAAATCCTTAATCCCATGAATATTCAACGGCTGCGGAAGCGACCCCCGACTCGCGGAATGGAGGGAACAAAAATTATAAAGTGAGCGAAACTGACCAGCGTGAAAAATCGCGAGTTCGTCGCGCCGCCTCTCACGGCCAATCGGCCGATAATCTGGTTCGCGAAACCAGAACCACCAACATGCGCGCGCCGAGGCGACGACGACGGTCAGCTCCCGTGTATATACACGTATCTAAATGCGCTACCTGCGAGTGTATAAGCTGCGCGCGCGACTCACGCGTGTCCGGGAGGGGATCGTTTAACGGGAGGTGGAGGGGAGGGGTGGCTGCTGCGAGGCTGACCGGAAGAGGCTAACCGTTCCCCCGGGGGTTGGCGCTCGCCGGCCGGACCTTCCCGAGGATTTAAACGCTCGCACGCGCGGCCCGGCCGCGCCGATGTCCATTATCGATAAGCCCCGGCGAAAGGCCGCGCCGATAATGGGCCCCCGATAGATTCGGGGTGGAGATTAATTCGCTGCCTTTAAACGCGTCGCGATATCGACTGCCCTATCGCTTAATCCCCGGCGGACCGTCGGGGAAAAGAGTTATTCCACCTTGGGCCGTTTTCTATTAGTTCGCTGTTTTTTCCCTTCTTTCGGGGAAAATTTACGTCGACTCGAGAACTGGTTATATATTGCACTAATTTATTTGGCTGAGCGATCGTTTCGTTTAAAAAAGCCGATTAAGCGCGCGAGAGTTGGATTTGTTGAAAAAACGAGTTTTTTTTTGTTAATGAATAATTGTTCGTGGGAATTCGTTGCGGCAGAACAATTGACGTTAAGTAAACGAAGTAAAAGTTATTTCATTTCATTGCGGAGTGTAAAATGAAAGCCGAAAGCTTTCACAATACTCCGCCGACGGCAACTGCCTTCTAAGAATTACATTTACGAAATTAGCGTATCTCTTATAGTGAAAAGGAGACGCAATAAGTATTTTATGCATAACACTTTTACATCTCCAAATTATATAATTCAATAATCCGTACAAAGTTTAATAATAATTTTCTTTTTTTATAAATAGGTAAAGAAATATAAAAAATCATTATACCTTACATACATGTGTATGAAATAAATATATCTGAACATCAATAAAATAGTATTACCCCTAGGAAGACAATAAAAATTCAATGACATTCACTTTCGTCGTTATCGCTTGAATCCTGCATAAGCGAGTAATCCAAAGACTTCCTCCGTAATACTTCACTAACTTTTTCACCATACGTGCTATTAGAATTTCAGATTTATTGCGCTTCACAACTTCTGCATATCATGAAATCTTTTATTTTCTCTTCTCAGTATACAGTTTATAACAAAATTTATTGCAATTACAATTATTGCAATTACAATTTTACATTACCGACATTGCCGACAATTGTATTGTAATCAACAGTCATTATTGATAAATTATTTTTAAAAATTAAAATCAAATCTATACCCTGGAATTTTTTTCATTCGTATAAAGGTAATATTACGAATGTTGTAGCAACACAGGGAACAAAGAAAAAGTTTGAGGACACAGTCGCAACAATAGCTGATACAACTTTTGACCGTACGCAACTCAAGTGGTTTTTTCAGGCGTAAAAAAGTGCAATTTCCCACACGGCAGGTCAAGGCTCGACCAGTCAAGACGGAATTAATGGGTCCCAAGTTTCGCGTGCAAAAAAGGTCGCGATCGAAGGTCTTGCGCGGCGAGCTCGAAATTCCGGAAAATCTAGCGCTAAATCGTCCCTTGCCGCTTGTGCATCTTGCCTTTTTGCGCCGTGCCGCAATGTAACAATGAGAAAGGAGAAGGATAGAAAGGTCTTGAAACCATGAGAATGTTACTCCTATATGAAAATTCGTTACAAAATTTTAGTTTAACGTTTCACTTCGAAATGAATGCACGGAGAAAAAAAGGTGTATTATACAACACTATAGTTTTTGTTATAAAAGAACAAACTCGAAGAAACCAAAGAAAGTAGTATAGTGATTATTAAAATTTAAGAAATTTATTTTTTAGAACACCTGAACGATTCCCGCGTTTTTACGGTATAAACAGCGACCGTAAAGTACTTCTTTTCGAACTAGCAGCGGTAAAAACTTACTTTACGCCTTAGACCGCAAAGTTTTACTTAGTTTTATAGCAAAATAAATATTTCAAAAATCAAAATAAAAACAATGCTAAATCGTCTTTTCCGAAGGTAGCATTTTTAAAATCCTTCTTTATGTCATTAAACCACAAAACACTTATTTACGGTCACCATTAAAACGTTTCAATTAGCCGTCCCTAAAAATTTTCCACGACCGTCGAACCGAAACCGTCGATTCCCAATGCCAGCCTCCCGGACTGCCTTTACAGTCCCACCGACGCACTAATGAAAGAAACCCCCGCAAAAAGGGAACCCCGCAAAAAAAAAAAACGAAGTAGCCGCAAAATATCGCAAGACAGAGAAAGTCAAAGTGGCCGGGACGAGTGAAAGAGCGGCGCGGAAGCTCCGGCTATATACGCCTGGCACGTTAAGCCCCGGGAGATATATAGCGGGCCGTTTGAATAAGACCGCGCGCCGGCGCCCCCCGCCCCACCGTGGGGGCCGTTTATTAAGCGAATCAGTGTTATCGCGGCGAGAGTCCTCATGAATAAGGCATCGAGAGCGCCGGGGGCGCGCGCCCCGAGACACGGACGGGCCAAAGCTCCTCGCGCCGCGGGGCGCGGATATATTGTTTTCTTGATGAGCGACGGGCGCGCGCGCGAAGGGCCGCGCCGGCGTCTTGCCCCGATTCCCGCGCCCGGGATATATAAGCGCACTCGTCATACATAAGCATGGGCCGCGGCCGTTTATCGCCCGATTTCGAGTGGCCGGAATCCGGAAAATCATCGTAGCGACCCTGCACGAGCACGCGGGGGCGTTGGAACGACGTCCGATGCTGGTTCCAGCTTCGGATTCGTAATCTTTCATTTTATTTCTCGCGACGTGAAAAATTTGCTTTTATTTTTGTTATTGTTCAAATCTTTATCTGTTATACCGCTGATGTGGTGAAATTTATTGTACTTTTTTTAAAAGAAGTACACCACCGTTACTAATAGTTATAAAGATTGTAAAAATAATTGAATGAGAAATTGAAGTAACAATTGTATAATAAACTAAATTGTTCTTTTGCAGTATATAGTACAAAGGAAAAAATAAATAATTTAAATTCAAGAAATTTTTAATTCAAACTAAATAACTATTTGTAATCTTTTAATTAAGTTGCCTTTGAAATTTTAATGTAAAAAAATTAATAAAGTTTCATAATTTCTTACTTCGTTATGAAATACATCTAAAATATTGTGCATTTTATTGATAGTTTCAAATCTTGATAGTTACTCAACTGCATGGTTGAGGGACCCTCTGAAGCATGATTATAGATATAAGATATCTTTAAAATTGATACGAGTTTAATATTTTAACTTTATATTATTAATTTACTATATTTTAAATTTATTATTCTTCTAAGAATCGTAAAATCCAACTACGTAATTATTGAATTAATACAGCCATTTCAGTATATTGAACACAGCTGCTCACATCCTTTTCTCTATAAAGAAAACTCGTTCTTATCTCTCAAGTGAAATTTTCTTATAGCAGATGACGCAGGTGCAGTGCTTCCAAGAATCAAGACTTAACCATTACATAAAATTACCCGCGCGGGGAAAACGAGAAAAAGTTAAAAAAAAATCTCGTGAATCACCGGTGAAAGGAAAAAGTCTCGGTGAGTCACTCCGTCCTGGAAGGCACGCCTAAAGGTCCCAGTACCTTAATTCTCTTACGTGCATCCTTTCACATACCAATCTATACGGATTCGATCGAAAACTCCACATCGCGAGTACCAATTCCAAAAAAAAAGCGGAGAAAAGGAAAAGCGAAGACCCGGATCGATCCGCTTCCGAGCGAAAGGCAAAAAAGAGAGAAACTGCATCGACCGTAATTCGTGGGGCGTGCACCCTTTCGGGGGGGATCCCCGTCGGGTCTGTTTGCCGAAGCGATCGGCCAGCGTGCGCGCGCGCGCGCTCGCGAGACTTGCGTACGTGTGAAAAACGCGCGGAGGGAAAAAGACGCGCGGCGGCCGCCGCGGCCGAGGGGTTGAAGAATGGGGCGGCGGGGAGGGAGGGCCGGCCCCGATAAGGTCTGAAATCACCTCGGGGCCAAAGGTCGACTCAGTTACGCTCCGTCCACCAACAGGCTGCGCGCGCGCCCGGCGAGCCCGTCGTTTACGCGCCGTCGCTCCTCCGTACGTCAGCTGGCGCGAGTGCCCGCTCGCCGCGACGCGGAATCGTAACTTTTGCCATTGCCGCGCGGTTCACGAGGGATACATGGCTGTCGATACGAGATTTAGTCTATTGCCGATTAAATAAATTTATTTCGATTTTTTTTAATTTTTAAAATTGTTTTACCTTGTGCAGTTTCTGATTTTAAGTTCCCGCGAAGATCGACGGGTTGAAATAAAACTATATATTGGAGTGGATTTTACGTTTATTTTTTTTTTTATTTTTAAGTGTCAACGTATTTATTAAATAAGTAGCTTTTTATTACTTTTTTTTAATTTTTAGTTTTTTTCAACTATATTCTTGGAGTTAAAACTGTTTTTTTCTTCAATTCCGATCGAAATAAGTTCTTTTTTTTTTAATTAAATTTTTATTCACTTATTTGTAGGTAAATACAACTCAATCAGTCAGTAACATTGAATTTAAATTTGAAAATAAACGAAGTTGGTGAACTGGAAAGTGCCGTAACGTTTAATATAATGTGACTTTGCAATTCCTGAAAAATTAAGCGGCTATTTCTGGACAGTTATATATATATAAAAGTAAAAAAATGCATAGGATACCGCATGCGGTTAACTAATATGCGCCACGTAATAGCAGTTTTGGTCTTTCGGCCTTGTGAGGCTCACAATACGAAGGACTAGTCCTTCGAGGAACCGAGTGATGTGGAGGATTCAGACTCATCCGTTGCATCTTCAACAGGATACGCGGCTACATCCCTCGGCGGCAGCTATATTTTATAATGGTAGTTCACAATTTTATATTTATTCGGCTGCATTCCCTATTTATAAAATTGGTTTGCATTTATTTCATTGCACAATATTTATTCGCTTGCATTGTGTTTTAAAAAAATTGGTTTGCGTTCACGTTACGCGCGATAATTAAATTCATTTTTTTTTTATACCGGATGTATTATTTCGTTGTCTTAAAGCCAGTCAAAAATAATAATCGCGTGATTCATACTTGGAGCATGTGGTGTACGCGTACGTGCCAGACATTTACCGTGACACTGTGATGGCAGTGAGGGATTCTGAGATTTTCAAACTCATGGGTTTTTCCCGCAAGCTAAAATCACTATAACTAACGCTTTTAAAGGCGTGAATTTTTTTAATGGTTCTAATTGCTAGTTATTCCGTTTCTAAACATACATGTTCGGATTTAAGAAATATTCAGTGATCTACAGTGATAGAAATTTATTATTAAATCTACCGAGTATACATAATAAAATCATAATTAATTGAAAAGAAATAAAGGGGAAATAAATTTAAATAAATTACAGCAAGCGGAATTATAATTAATTGTTACTATATTACTTAACTGAAATAACATTTATTTAGTTTCAGTAAAAAATAGTAACCAGTATTATATCTATAAACTTGGATTCAATTAATCGTTTTCGAGAAATTCATTTTTCATATTAGTATTACTTATAAAAGTGTCAATTATTACAATGTTTGTGGGTAATTTTTACACTTTTATTCAAAATTACATAAAAACTTAATATTTTTTTAAAGCCAGCTTTAAACTTGCCTACGTCTACCTTATCCATTAAAAGTCTTTTTTCGCAGAATAAAATTCTTTACCAAACGGTCACGTAATTTGTTACTGTTAATGCACCCAAGTGAAAAATTGCTTTCCATTCCAAGCGCGCAAAAAAATTCCGCGAAATCTGCCATCGTTAATTGATTACATTTAGCTCCAATCGCCGCCCCTCCAGCCTTACTCTAAATTTTTACCCACCGCGGCTCCGTCCGCGCGGATGACTCTGCCTTTCTGAAGCGGCGATGGCCGCCGCCGTCTAATCATTCCGCGTAGATCCGTCACGGCCGACTGCACGCGGACGTAAATCAATCCATAAAAAAAAGTCGAAATCCTCCGCTCCGCGTCTCGCAACCAAAAAAGAGACGCAACGAAAAGGAATCGCGACCGCTAAACTGGAACTCCGAGAACGGAGCCGCGGTCACGCGGTGAAAGTCCGCTCGCCGCAGCGGGATCCTCGCGGAGCAACAAATGTTTATAAATAAGCGCGTGCAGGCGTCGCCGTCGAAGATAGTCGTCGCAAAAGTGAGAAGGAAAAAAGCGAGGCGCGCTCCTCCGCGATCGGCGAGAGGAGAGCGGGGATCAGCGAGAAAGGGAGAGGGAGCAAACCGCCTATATTCCCCCCGTCTGCGCGTGTCTTTTCAGAGAGGCTCGGCCTCCTGCAGCGCACGTGCTCGCTGATTGGCGCGGCGGGCGGCGTCAGCGGCGGCCCGGCGGGGGCGTCCGTCGGGGGCGGCCAGGTCCAGCTCTGGCAGTTCCTCCTGGAGCTGCTCGCCGATTCGTCCAACGCGTCCTGCATCGCGTGGGAGGGCTCCAACGGCGAGTTCAAGCTCACCGACCCGGACGAGGTGGCGCGCCGCTGGGGCGAGCGCAAGAGCAAGCCCAACATGAACTACGACAAGCTGTCGAGGGCCCTCAGGTAAGCGCAGCCCTTTTCTTTCGGTCTAAGGGCGCGAGTGACGGTAGAGAGAGAAAGGGACGGAGAAGAGAGGCGACGACGAAAAATTGTCGTGAGATTGTCTTGTATAAGCGAGCGGAGGGAACTTGAGGGAAGCTTTCGCCGACGGTGTAAGTCTGATTGTGTTTTTTCGATTGCGGGTGTCTGGTTTCTTTTTGCTTGGATTATCGTTTTGGACGTACACGTAACCGAAATTATCGCTGTTCTCGACAGGTACTATTACGACAAGAACATAATGACGAAGGTGCACGGGAAGCGGTACGCGTACAAGTTCGACTTCCACGGGCTGATGATGGCATGCCAGGCGCAGGCCGGTCTCGGCCTGGAGGGTGGCCCGGCCGGCGGAGCGCTGCCGGTGGGCCGAGCCGGCCCCGGGACCGGCTGCCACCCGCACCCGCACCACCACCATCTGTACGGGGCGACGGCGAGCGCACCGCCGACGTCCGCGCACCAGCACCACGCGGCGGCGCAGCCACCACCACCCCCGCCACCTCCGCCGCCGCACTACTGCTGGCCCTATCGCTACTCGCCGCCGACGTAATGACCACTGCTCACGAATATTTTTTTGTAAATTCAATTTTTTTGTTTGGTGGTTAACTAGTTTTTAGTAGTCTTTATCAATTTTCAAGGTGAACATTACGGTACCTTCGTGAAGATGATCTGCTCATTTTTGTTTTATATTAATAGATTGATTTAATAAAATAACATCGAAATTTGTAATTTTAAAGTCGCTTTGCTTCGAGTATAGGTATATTAAATCCTGATTTTGTTTCAAGAAAATCTTCAAAGAAAACCTGCAATACTCATCGGAAATAAAATAGAGTTTGTAAGCAACAAAGAAAGGAGCGAGTTATCTATAAAAAATAATGTAATGCAATATTGCAACAATCTTGTAATGTTCATAGACATTCTACTGCGATATTATAAAGAATTACAATTATTGTTTATTTTGAATACGACTAAAGGTTGTAGACAGAATTACTATAGATAAATTTTTTATTACAAATATACACCTTATGTTATAAACTAAAAAATACTTTTAAAAAGTATAATTTTGTGGTCGTAAATAATGAAAAGAAAAATTTGCTCTGGCAATTCATACTTTATAAGTTGTCTTTCATATTAGAATTGTTTGTTTTACAGAATTTGTGATGTTATATTGATACATTTAAAAAATGTCTAAAATTTATATATTAAGTAGATTTTCGAATTATTATTAACAATATCTTATTAATTATTAATTTTAATAGCAAGCGAATCGTAAAAATTCGTGTTTTGATTGTACAATATGGAAGTACCTAATTACAAACATTTTATTAAGTTGTGTTGACGATGATGATATACCTATTTAATAATTAATTAACAAACTCATATAAACACTTTTTAGATAACTTTCAATTGTGAAAACATTGTTACAAAATTCATCCAGAAAAATAATGTGCATTCTAAAAGTTTTATCCTATTTTGTAAAGTGTTTTTTTTCTCTTCTTGGCAATAAATAATTATTAAATGTAATGTTGAAAAAAATACTAAACATAAAATAGGTATAATTAAGATGAAGGAATATATCTTCATATCAATGTCATAGAGCATAAATGGTTTCACCTATCTGCATGTGCAGGTTTGAAAAATAATGAGTGTGTGATATTTGTATAAGCAAAAAATTGATGGTTGATAAGCAAGTGAAGAGTGTATAAAGAGTCTGTGTTGTTGAGGAAATCGAATTTCGTTATCTAGATATCAATAATCAAATTGTTTAGAAAGTTGTGCGTGGAAAACGATTTTCAAGTTTGTAAATAAAAAAAATACTCATGAACTAGCCTTTGTATAATCATCGAATGCGAAGGTAAAATTAAAAAAAGGGCTAATTTCTAGCTTATTTCCATATTTCTCAATGCGACAATAATTATATTATTGTATTCAATTTTTTTGATTATGCAATTGTAAATATAGCGTGTAATGTAACTAAGCGAAATTTGCATAGATAATCTACTGTTTTTAAATATTTATAATGAAGTGATAGACAGTTATCATTTTTCGAAAAATCTATCAAACAAGTGTAAATTTAATTGATGAAAATGTCTTTACGTATGAGAAAATGTGTATATTTAGAAGAAAAAATATATCTGTCAAAAGCAAATCACTAAAATCCTTTTTTAAATTATTCCATAACAGTATTTGTAGATACTATAAATCAAAGCAGTGATAACAGTTCCAAAGAAAGTAGAATCATTTCGTACTTCCATCTCGTAAGATCAGCACACTTGCAGACCTTTGCGAACCTAATGCGCCTGGTGACTCGCATCCTGGGGCAGGATTATTCGCTTAGTAAGATAGGGAAGAGCGTCCTCCTCGAGGACATCGTCGGTGCTGGCTTCGGTGTTCTCGTCTAAACACTCGTTCACGAAGCGATAAACCGTGCTGACGTAGATATCGCGATAGGTCGACATGTGCTTCACGTGCCCCGAGCCGGTGAAGAGGACCAGCTGCGTGCGCACACCTCGCTTTGCTCGCTGACTCGCAAACTTCTCCACGTCCTGGACATTCGAGAACAATCTTGTTATAATTTACATTTAATCATTCCCGACGCATATCATACAATTTGAAACTACTTACACTTGACCAGATGAGCACGTCGGAGTTAGAGTAAAGAAACAATTGTGGCCATGTATAAGGTTCATTGATGAGACGCATTACATCCGTTGACACGGCATTAGGTTTTCCAATCAGAGCGGATACATCCTGTCGCATAGAGCAATGAGGCATTTTTTTAAGATTTAATATTGATATGAAATCAAGCAAGGAAAATAATAAATAAATTAGGACTGAATTCGAATCTCAGATTTGTTATTGCGAAAGTGCAGCCCGTAAAATTGATTACATAAATAAAATAAAGTATTATTCAAATGTATAAACTACCTCAAGTAACCTGGTAAATGAGAAAAGCAATGAGTACGCAATGGCCAAGGGTATACTTAATGGATGACCGCTGAGTATAAGTCTAGCCGCTTTGTATACACTTAATAGTCTTGTGACACCTGGACCACTATCGAAGATGACTCCTTTGACCTAAAAATATAAAAACAATAATTGACAAAATAGAAATACATGCAACTAGTAAAGTTCTTTAAAACATCAGTCGACAAATCATCTATCGTAAATAAATATAAATAAAAAAATCTAAGGAAGGTGGATTTTTTTACAACAATTGTTATCACAAACTAAAATTTCAACGATATTTATTGTTCTTTGTGACATGCAATTACCTTGAATGAAGATCCGGCTTTTTGCATTGCTAGACTGATTTGCTGATAAAAAATGGCTCCTCCATTACTGAAGACGACGAAAAATATGGGATGTTCGTTAAAGCCTTTTTCCATAATCATCTCAAATACTCGTCGGGTTGCGTCAAGCAAGCTCTTGCCCCCATGGGCCAGATAATCGCCAGGAAACGTGCAGCGCAGCGTGATACACCTATCGGTACATAAACGGTAAACGGATAAAAATTGAGATGTTTGCGCAAAATTGAGAAAATGATCATCTTTAAAGGATCGCCGCATTATTATTCATGTAGCAATGACAAACGAAAAAAATTTCGATGCTCAAAAATAGCAATCGAAACTTCACCTGTTCGAGAAGATAGCGCCGAACTTTGCGAGTTCTTTGTCCCGGCAGTCGGTCCATCCCAGCAACACGACGACGGGACATTTCTTCCCCTCGTAGCCAGAGAGCAACTCGTCACTGCGGCTGGAAGGGTTCGGGTCGCCGGCGTTGATCGCCTGGTTGGGCTGCTTCGCTTCCGGGTACGTGATACTGCAGATAAGCTCTTTCTGCCGTTTCGGCAACGCTTTTGACGCATCGGCTTGCTTAATTCCTTGGCTGCAGTACCTCCTTCTTTCTGACTGTAGTGCGGCCGACCAAGCGCTTCGCGCTCCCTCGCCCTCTCTACATCGAAACGGTCCAGTGGAAAAACGAGAGGAAGAGACGGAGGTAACGACCCAACTCCTCGCTAGTGGAGAGCGTATGGGCAATCGGCGTACAACAGAGCGGCACCACACTATAAACATAAATGATTTGGTTTAAAATGTTTCGCCATTGAGAATTCGTCGTAAATTCAAATTTTACAGTTACTGGATTTACCACTAACCGTGCATAGTAATATATTTAGCAACTGCATGTGGTAGCGAGAGACGTAGCAACTTTTTTCACTTGACTGACGAAATAACAAGGAATTAACGTTTAACAAGCTGCAAAATAGCACTCTCTTCTTTCAAACCGTCAATGTCATAAGAATATAACTGCACAAGATAAATCGATTTAAAGAAACTGAAAGTAATAAAATATATAATATTATATTCGTTTAAATCTTATTGTATCCGCTTATTCGCTTCTCATGCGACTTATGCTACGACACTTCTCAGCGAGCTATGCGCGACTACTAAGCTATACGCGACTACTACTCTTATTTTACATGGTAATATCCTTATAATGTATTAGAGCAATTCGGAAATACAGTAGACAGCAGTATAAATAGATGTAAATTTATCGAATGTACGATTTCGTTTGCATCCGATTACTGTGCTTAGAACAAGGAAAAACTTTATACTGTCTGTTTTTGCTTTTATTGCAATTTCACGGCAAACAAGAACTGATCATATTAATATACAACTCTCGCAGTGAAAAAAAGTAAATTGCAGTCGACTGCAACGTAATGCGAAATTGCATTGCAAAATTTTACGCGAAGCTTGCACGATACGAAAAGCCCCACAAAAATTTACGTTCCTTTAAAAATTACGTAGCTTTTCTAGCAACAATTATGGAGCTTTGCCTGTAAAAATTAAGGAGAATCGCAATAGCTCCACGTAAAATTTACAAAGATTTTTCCGTAAATTCTTTCAATATATTAATTGCATCAATAAATCGTGAGTGTAAAATAAATAATTATTTCGATTTCTTGATCTTCTTACTATATATATATTCTGCTTACTTTTTGTTCTTTCTTTTTCTCTGTAGACGATTTCCTACTGTCTGTGCATCCTCTCGTTCGGGTAAATATAGCAAGAATTGCAAACATTCGACGGGAACACCGCGAAGAAAACTAGTAGTTGCAAAAAAGTAGATTCCAGCAGTTGACTCGATCATATTCCCACTCCTAAAGAAATTTTCATGTTATGTCATATATGTGATAATACAAAGTTATGATCCCTCCTTCGTCCCATACACACAACTACAATTTTAGTACAATCAGGTAATAGATAGAGTTAATTCATTTAATAGTCTTAGATAAAAAGATAAAAATTAAAGATTTGAGTTTAGATTCAAGAATATATGGACATACATACTTGGACGATGAACTTCCTAATTTAGGTTCGGTCGCTAAGCTACTACTACTGCGTCAGGGTGGCATATTACTGGTTACTTCTGCTTTCTGCAGTAACGTTAATTTCACAGAAGACAGAAATCTGCATTACCTACTGCAAACCAGTATTTTTTCACTACTATCTTTTCCAGATGGCAGGGCCGACAACTTCCACGAGAAACATTGAGGACATGGCAGCGGCACGGCGTCGCCATTTCTCTTTCTTACTCGTGAAAAGGTAAAAGACACATGCCGTGTGCGGTTGCTTCGGAAATCGTGAATTTATAATGGCATCTTTATAGTAATTACGCGAAAAAGCTTCGAAATGGAGCACTGAATAGTTGATAACTAATATTATTTGTTTATTTTTCAGCCGCAAAACCTCCTGGCAAAAATGTCCGACGTTGAAACGTAAGTACTGACAACAAATATGTTTACCTTCACATTTCTTTAATAAATTCATCATTTCTCATCAATTGTAGAAATTAAACAGTTGCAGTCCATTTATTTAGTTTAGTTTAAATCACTTTGGCTTTTGCGATTTATTTACTCGATTAAATACATCGGATCGGTGACAGCACGATAACCTAAAAACTTGCACATTAGTTTACTTACGAGAAGTAAATTAAAATTTGAGTTGAAGTGAAGTAATTACAATTTGTTTATTTTATTACAGCGACGATGTTCCCTCCGCGGTGATTGGAGGAGGGCAGATGGATGTTAACACAGCCCTCCAGGAGGTTTTGAAGAATGCCTTGATCCATGATGGAGTTGTTCACGGTCTTCACGAGGCTGCTAAAGTCCTTGACAAGTAAGTCTTATTCCAAAATATTTATCTGAAAAAATCTATTATTGCATAAAGATTTTACTCAAAATGATGATATCTAGGCTCCCTCTACTGAGTTGAACCCAAAAATAAAAAAATCTTGCTGAGAGAAGCCTTTCTGACTCATAAATTATAAAATTATTCAAATATTTAATAGAACTTCCTTGTAAATTGAAAAATAAACAAACCTTAACATTTTTAGGAGGCAAGCCATGCTGTGCATTTTGGCAGAGAACTGTGACGAGCCCATGTACAAAAAGCTTGTTCAAGCCCTGTGCAACGAGCATCAAATTCCTCTTATCAAAGTGGACAACAACAAGAAGTTGGGCGAATGGGCTGGACTTTGCAAAATTGACAATACTGGCAAAGCCAGGAAGGTTGTTGGATGCTCGTGTGTAGTAATTAAGGTAAATAATATTTTTTTTACAATCAGTAGTAAATATTTTTTATAAAAACTTTTGCAAATTTGATATTATTTTGCTATTCTAATTTTCATGTTAACATCTTTTATTTATTTTAATATTTCATGTCTTTAAATAAAGTAGAATTTTGTATGATGATATCTTGGCTCCCTCTACTGAGTCGAACCCAAAAATTAAAAACCTTGCTGAGAGAAGCCTTTCTGATGATAAAATATTTTTAAATGATATTTTATTGTATTAGAATTGATTTGAAAACTAAGTATTTATTATTTTTGTTGCAGGACTTTGGAGAGGAAACTCCTGCCAAAGATGTCCTTATGGAATATCTGAAACAAAGCTCTGTACATTAGGTATCTTTTAATAAAATAACATGAAAACCAATTTAAAGTTATTTAATTTATTTCACAAATTAAATAATTATATGGAAAATTCAAATAGCAGATTTATTGAAATATTAATCATGTTGATTGTTTTCATCAGTATTTTCACTAACTTCCTGTTGTGACTTTACAATATTTTCACAAAGACTTTTATGGTTTGTCCAGTCTTTAACTTGGCATTCTCTAGAATAATTTAATAATTTGTTACTTGTTTGACAATATACATCAAGTTGATAATTAAAAATTTAGTTTTTAAATTGTACCTTCCACAATACCAAGCCTCTTTACATCTTGAACATCGTTGCTTTGCTACATCCTTACATCGGAAACATTTTTTTGATTCTATAATATCAAGTTTATCAAAATCATAAGCTTCACTTAAAATTTGTGCCATATTTTTTATATAATCTATATCTTTTGAAAATAAAGTTTTTGCTTGATGCTCTGCCAATCTTTTCCATCTTTTTTCATATTTTTCAGTAATTGAAGAACTTATCTAAAAATTAAATTTGTAATTAATATAATATAAAATTGTAATTAATATTATATAAGATAAATATCAATATCATTTTATCAAACTATTTTATTGTAACATTTACTTCTGGAATAACTTCAACATTTATCGGTCGTTGAGAATTTGGAGTCTGAGAAGACATACTCAAGTAACTTAACCACCGTCTAAGCTCTATTAACGGTGCTATTTGATCAAGTACATTTTCTTGCAAATATTTTTGCAACTGTAAACATTTTAAAATTAAAATAACTTATTGTGTAAGTCATGTATATTAAAAAGTAATCATACCTTAGATAATTGAGTCATTCTAACTTCTGTAATATCGTAATATGGTGCACACTTTGGATTTAACAGAAGTTCTCGTAATCCAAACCATACTTGACCCTCAAATTTACAAACTTTGTACAAAACACATATCTCTACTTTTTCCCATTTTCCATTGTAAATCATCTCACCTAAAAAAAGGGAATCATTTTTAAGCTGTAAACAATAGAATTCTCAGTATATTTGTACCTTCATCATTCCTTTTTTTCCATGGTTGAAACTCTAGTAATTGGGCAAACAAATATGGTACATCATTGGTAGTTAGCATTCTTGAAAGTGCAGAAAGCGGTAAGTTGTCTGCAAATTCAGCTAAATAACGTAAAATAGAAATACTCCTCATGCCAATGTCAAATTCTATTTTACGCTTTTTTTCTGTTAATTCTTCTAAACATGTTCTAATAGAAAAAATTCATATAATAGGTGCTTATTTTAAAAAATAATTAATAAATTAATAATTAGAGTAATAACTTACGGGCGATTTTTGTTCAATTCTTCAGGTTTTGAGTATAAAAGTTTTGTAAGATAATAAACAGCATAATCTATCAAATCAATTATTGAATCATCCATAGTTTCTACACTTTCTGAATGATATAAAACATTTTCAAGTAGTGAAATTGCCATTTCTTCATGATAAAATACACTGAATAAAATAAATGTATTTGTTGGTTCTTCATATTCTATTAACAATGGAAATACTTTTTGTTTCCATATCATTATTTGAATTGATTCATAAATCAAAATAGGTATCTATTTAAATAAAAACATGGAATAAATATATGTAAAACTTAATCTTAGGGGTTATTAAAGATATAATAATTTTTACTAACTTTTCTAAAAGAAACAAACCATTCTTTAACACTTTCTTCACGTAAACCACTGATTTCAAAAACGCTTTGCTGATTTAAAAGCATTAACTTTTTATGGTATTCAAACCACCTACAAAGAAATTCTATTTAAAAATACTTTTCATAATGAATCAACTAAAACGTTAATTTAAAAGTAAATTAAATATATACTCTTTCGTGCCAACATCTTCAAGATCAGTAGTTTTTAAATGTTCTATATAAGTTTCTACTTCCCAAGGAGATAAAATGTTTTGCACATTTGTAGACATTCTTAATTCAAGTAGAACTATAAGTTGTTTCAACAAGATTAAATGTTACCAGGCATCCACCATTTGTAAACAAATTTTACGGTTCGACGACGACGCGCGCATATATCTACTGGGTCAGGAAATTGAAGTAGTTTGAAGTGCAGTTGATAATAAAATTTATATGCAATTCTTATTTACATTTGTTTAATTTAAAAAATCGTTAAGGCACTTTTTATGTCTTATAAAAAAATTAAAATAGAAACATTATGTAAAATAAAACCATAAATATGAAATGTTATATTACAATAAAAATCACAGTTGTCACACATGAGATGATTCATCTCCAGTATCTGCTGCCATGGCTTCACGATTTTCATATGCCCAAAAACCATGAAATTCAATTAAAATACTAACCATAGTATCACCTTGACCGCTGAAATAGAAACATATTAATTCATCTTTATTTGTAATAAAGGAAACTTTAACTAATATATATTTTTTAAATATATATGTATGAATTTACCAGGATAAAAGGTCCTGTAGAGTAATTTTGTAAGGATCTGCAGGCTTTACCATATCAAATATTTCATCTTTGACATCCTCAAAACTTACAGGTTCTTGTCCATGCATAGTCATCTGCTCTTGGATTGCCTAAAACATTAATTAATTTTAACATTAACTACCTAATTGATTTCGTCATTATAATTATAAAAAATATATTTTATTTGTCTTACTCTGAAAAAGTAGTTAAGACAAAAAGTATCCAAATATCCTTTGTTATTAATATCTAAAATTCTAAAAAGATAGTGTAAACTTTGAGGCTCATGGCGATTTTCTAAAGCAAGCACAAAGTCTAGGTAAGTTTTGTAGTCCATTTCTCCTTCATAAGTTAAACATTCTTGAAAAACTCTTTCAAGAAAAACTCCAGTTAATGTCCCAGTCCCATACCTATTTAATAAATCAACTTAATGTTAATTTTTATTAATATTAAAAAAATTAGTTATACTAATTGTAATCTTACCCAGACAACTCTTCTTTATTCAACATTCCATTGTGATCTTTGTCTAGATTTAAATATTGACCATATACTTTCAACGCGGACGGTGCTGAAAACCAGTTAGCTTCTTGCAAATCTTTTGGTAAATCTTCATCCCGTAACTCCAATAAATCGTCAAGAAAACTACATGCTAATATATCTTGTATTCTGATTCTTCCTGTTCTCAGAGGATCCAAAAAGAACAGAAACTTTCTCACAGCTGTACATACATAAAATGAATGAAATGATTTTTCTAGTCCTTCAAGCTGTGGGAGAGTAGGTATCAAATCCAAAATATAATTTTCCAGGTCCTGTGTAAAATATTTAAAAATAAATTTTATATTTAAAAGAAAATATGAAAGTTAATAATAGTAGATAGGTAATATTTACAGATTCACGAAGATATCCTTGTCCTGTAACATCAAACAGAGACAGACCTATTCTGGTCTGGTGAAGCCAAACTTTCCTCATAACGTAATTGAAAAGTGCCATAATACTAATTCTTCCATGAGGATCTCCTTGTTGTAATTTAGCAAATACAACAGCAGTAAAATATAAGTTGCATTTTGGTCCAGCAAGTTTGCTAACCTTTTTAAAGTCTTCGTAGTTTATTAATTGTTCATCACCTGAGATAGGAGGACTGTGGTGTTTATCTAAAAGAACCCATAAAGCTATCAACTCATTATTATCTAGTAGTTGTCGAGATCTCCTTTGTAAAAATAATGCTCTCGTTTCTTCTCTGAGTTTCTGTGGCAGTATTTCATCTTCTTTAGGAATCTGAAAAGTGGAAACACTTTGATTAATACACATTAAATTACTTCACTCAAAACATAAAAATATCTTACATTTTGAGTAAATGAAAAACATATGTCAAAAAATATTGTACCTTAAAGTAGAACTTCGGTATCACTTTGTATGTTTCATCCGAGTCTTTTGTGTCAGTACCTTTCCATCGATTGTAAACTTTTTGGAAATGGTCATCTTCTTTCTTCTCCCTTTCTTCTACATTGTCTAAAGACTCATTTTCCACTACAATAAAATTCAATATTTATTCGATTTATTTTATTTTCTTAAACGCATTGAAGTATAAATGATATCTTACGTTTTTTGGATACAATACAATTACGAAGTAATGAGGCTAATTCCATGGCGAAAAGTTTTAAAGGTTAGATCTGTGTTAACACTTCAAAACAAGGCATTTTCCTTTCGAAAAAGGTTTGGAATTATTGTAGAAGAGATCTACCTAACATTTTTTTGTTTAAATTTGATTAATTTATTCATTTACAAAAATGAAATTCGTACAAAAATGTAGTTTTTATCACACTAAGGCACTACTCATATATCAACTACATACGGTCTGAGCTCAGGTCACCAGTGTTTATGTTTCTGACAAGTGATGAATCAATGGAAGTACAACTTGTTAATAACACAGGGTGCAATTAACAGAATTAATTTGCGACGATTAAATACTTAAATTAAAAAACACTTGTTTTATATTAAATAATAAATAAGTTAATTTAGATGTTTTGAAAAAATTTTGATTATACGCCTTTCTAAAATAGGGATTTTTTGAGAATTCTAAATACTATTCGGTTGAATGAAGGAGTATTCGTTTATGTACGATTGTTTACTCTAGTAAGCATTCATAAGATTTTATCATTCACGTATCGAGTACGGAATTCCAAGAAGTGAGTACAGTTCATTCATAAGAAGATTATGAATTACTCCAAAGTCAATTTAAATAGACAATGTTAATTTCAATGGATGTATAATTCCTTTAAAATATATATTCTTTTTCTAAACTTTTTGAATGCATCAAAGGTTTTTAAAGGTAACTGTCAAAATTGAAATTTAAGAAAATAAAAATTTTTGGCAATGACTGTACCCCGTTTGACAGTTAAATTCGCTAATCCTGCAAGAAAACCAATCGCGAGGCTGCATTTTGAATGTTTTGCCCATCTTTGATCCTTCTGCCCCCTCGCGGCAAATTTAACGGCAACGTTGCCGAATTTACGCTATCTTGGGCATTTAAAAAAGTCTTTTAAATAGGTAAATCATCATTAGTTTTAGAATTTTTCTTAATAATACATATTTTTTTTATATCAAATAATATAATTTAGGCATTAAAAGTGTATAAATAATTAAAAAATTTGCAGTTAATTTATACAACAAATGTAGTCGATAAAATAATTATCAACGTTTCAATTTAATTTACTGAAAGCCCTTCTGGCAATTTTAAACTGATAAACACGCGACTACTTAGTATCAATAATTTAAATAACAATCCAATTCAATTTTTTAGACCCAAAACAAACCCTAAAAGAACCACGAATATAACGACAAATTCGAAAGTCGCGTATAACATGGAGACGGCGCGGGAAGGACGGGGGATAAAATATATAAGTCGCGCCTCGCGGCAACGCCGCCGGGAAGGGGAGCGCCCGCCCCGCCAGTAGCAGGCCGCTCACAGCCGCGCAGGATCCGCTCGTGGTAGTTCGCACGGGCTTTCGGTGGCGGTATACGCGCGCACGACGCCTACGAGCGTTTGAAGTTTGTCCTCCCCGCATCCGCAGTTTCCAGAGCTACGAAAAGATTTAGTGCAATCGGAGCAGCCGCCAAATCGCCGGACGATCCAGGATTCCACGCCAGTGCCCCGAATAATGCGCCGCGAGTGCGACGATCGAAAAAACCGCGAGGAAATTTGATTTCTCGCCCGGCCCCCTCCCCCCCTCTCCGCTCTAACGTCGTCACATCAATGCGCTCGCGTTTCAAAAACTCAACGGCCGAAATCACATTGGACGCGCAGTGCACGTCAGGGCATCGAGGAGCAGCTGCAGGAGCAGGAGCGCGACTTGGAAAAAACATAGGCGGAAAAGGACGCGGGACGCGCGCCTAGAGTACACGAGGAACGAGCAAAAAGGAAAAAGTGAGGAGATAGACTGGCGGAGTCTGCAGACCATCCGGTGGAGCCTAAAACAATGGACCCCTTCACGCAGGTAAGCGACTTTACTCTCTCGTTGTACCCATCGCGCGGGGATTTATTGCGAGTACGTGCCTCCTAAGAGGTCCCGGGGAGGGCGTGCGCCCGCCGTACCTGGTCCGAAATCCGATTAAGAGTTTCGCTGGTTCAGGATGCTTCGGAGTCGTATACCTGCATGCGGGCCCCCGGCGTCAGCCCTCCTCGGCGGCCTTACGTTTATGAATGTGCGCCTAGCTTGCCCGCCCCTTCGTCAGCGATTTTTCCGTTACGCGCGGATGTACTCGAGTAGTTAATGGTTTTCGTCACTTTTCTGGAAAGGGAAAGCGCATACCCTTTGCTCGTTTACTTTCCCAGCTTGTTGAGGTCTTATGGAGTTAGAAAATTTAAATGTCATCTTTGACTTTAATGCTTATTGTTTATTTCTGAATGATGTAATGTTTACATTTTTTTCATTAAATTTAGAAGTGAATTATTATAATTACTGCGGTTTTTTAACAATTGCTTAATTATGAAGATATCTATTGTGTTGCTAGACAGGTTTTTATGTTTGATTTAAAATAATCTTTTATTAATTAATTATATATTTGCCTATTTAATTGATATTTTTGTTATATATCTTTACTGGATATTTGGATTGCTCTTGGAGAAAGTTATGGTTTATTATCTCCTTAGTGTTAGAGTAATTATCTAATACCTATTAGTAAACAGCTGAGACTAATTAGTCTTATAAGATTAAAATATTAACTGAGATTTTGCATTACTTTATAAAAATATACAAAATGCTGTAACAGCATTTTGTAAAAATTAAATAATATGTAACTTGACCTAATCCATAAAAATAATACAGTTAAAACTATATAGTTCTTTCCTTTTTGTTACTTTTTTTATCTTATCTCATCCTTTTGCCAGCTTACAGCTTCTTTTACATCCTGGAATTATGATTCATCCATAATATATTATGCTGAGCAAAATCAAATAGGGAATATTTTTGAAACATGTGTATTTTTAAAGCAATTATTTTATTTGTGTATCAATATTATTTTTAAAAAATTAAATTTTATGTTTATCAAACAAATGCTTAACATTGTATTGGTTTTTACAGGTAAACTTGAATTAAACAATTTGTTATAAATAGCATTATTTATTTAAATTATAGTTCATTTTTTAAGTTGAATTTTTGTTTTAATTAAATTCTGAAATTTATTTAATTTTCAGAGAATGTTGGAACGTGCGAAGGCTAGGAGAGAAAAATTAGACACACAACTGTCTAATGCTGGTCATGACATTAAAAGGAGACGTAGTCCACTTAGAGAGGCTAATGCTATCTTGTCACAAGTTCCAGGTAATAATCATTTCATTGTAAATAAAAAAAAATCTTAAACTGCTTTTGATTAAAAATTTTTATCTACAAATCATTCTTATTTCAGTATTATTTATTTTGAAATAAAATATTTTTGCAAATCAATTGTAATTTAAAAGATTGTAAACAGTTTCTATTTTAAGTTATTACAGAAACTATACCGAAGAAATCAACTGTATCTCCAAATGGTTCTCCTGCAAAAACTACCAGAAGGCTTTCTCCCCCCAAAAGTGTAGAAAAAGAAGAGCCCAATAAAGAAAATGGGGATGCACAAGCATCAGTCAGATCCAAACTGCAAAGGCTTGGGAAATTGTATTCAGGTGAGAGAGCAGTAGAGTTATATATATTGCCTTAAGAACACCCACACAAGCTACCTAAAACTGGTTTCTCAGCATCTTAGTATTGGTCTGTATTCTTACTCTACCTTGTGCTGGCTAACATGAAAGTGAAAGGTCATTCCCTGCTCAAGCCCTTTGTTTACAAACTGATTTCTATTTCAGAAAGAAACTTTATGCTTGTACTCCAATGAAGTTAAAATTAAAAGCAATTATTTATTTTTTTAGCTAAAATCTATTTTGTAATAAATGATTTTATTAATACAATATTAAATTTTACTGCTGTAGAGACATTTTTCGTACAATATTTATCAAAACAGAAGATATTTTTATTTACAGAAAAAATAGTTAATGAATTAGTAAATTTCCCTTTTTGAATTATTAAAGTTTGAGTTATTTAAGTTAAAAAGTTTCTAAAAGTTAAATTATTTAAAAAGTTTGTTGCTGTTATAAATGATATTAAAATAGATGCAATAGAAGACAAATGTATTGTGATTCTATTATACTTTAAAAACATAAAATTACTGATACAATTTTCACTGTTAATTTTAAACCACAAAAAAAATGAATGATTTAAATTGTGTTAAAATTATTAATATAATATTTATACTTTCTTTTCTAGAAGATAACAGAGAGTTAAGCTCTCCTATTCATAGAACAGAGGAGAAATTTGCAGTAGAAGAAATAAAGAATAAATCAGCCAAAGCATGTGCAAGATTAAATAGATTACATGCACTGGCATCAGAGATAAACAATTGGGAAGATGATTTGTCACATCCAACAATTGTAAGTTTTACTTTAATTGAAAAAAAGAAGAATATTTTTCTAATATTTTTAATTTAAATTACATTATTTTAAGGTAAAACATACAATTACTAAAGCTGAAAGAGTTCATGCAAAAATGAATGAAGCCGTCAAAAATGGATCTGAATCTCAATCTCAACCAAGTACAAGTGGATTAAGTAATAAAAGCGAAAATAATGTCAAGCCTTTAAAGTGGGACAAATCCCTTTTGGAGAGTCTTGTAAGAATTTTAATTTTATTATTGTAATTTGTGCCAAAAAGTAGCTTTCTTAGTCCCTGCGCTTTCCTAACATCATACATTTGAAACTGTATAACAGCTTGGGTTTTGAAGGATGAGGATAAGTAGATAAGAGGTCATCATCAACTCACTGTTAAATTAAATATGTTTACAGGAAGCACAGGGCTTTAGTCGTTCTAAAAGAAACTCTCGACTAGTGTATGACTTTAACACTTGTTCTCAGGGATCAAGCTCGAATCAACAGCAGAAGAAGTCACCTCTGAAGACTCAGAGCAAGATCACGTCCTCCCCCGCTCTAGAGAAAGTCAACGAGAAGGTGACACAGGAAAGCAAGAGTGCATCTTCGAGCCCGTCGACGTCCTCGTACCGCAGCGCGGAAAGCACGAAGACCCCCGAAAAGTCGATAAAAAGTGGTAGTAGCGCTGCCGGTTCCCCAGCTGTTAGTAACGCGCGCATGAATTCGAGATTCGGTTATAATGGTTCTCCTAAAAGTAACTTCGTACAGTCGCCAGGTTCGGTTCTAAGTAAAGCGTCGATGTTCGAGTCTAAAGGCACACCAGTGAAGACTAAGGATCCTGCAGAGATGACCTTGTCCGAAAGAAAAGCTCTCTTCGAAAGGAACAAAGGTGAGGCGCTGATCCCAAAAGCTCCGCTGACGATGTCTGTACCAACGAAGAAATTGCAAGAAAAAGAAAAACCAGCTTCTAATGGAGGTAAATTTTTTGCTTCATTTTTAGTAAATCGTAATTATGTATTGTAGAAATTGTCATGAACGGATGATTTACAACAATCTTTAAATTAACTTCATTTAATCGTGTATTCCATGACTTACAGAACTCTCTCAAAAATTGAAACCTAAAGTAGATAAAGGTAAAGCAGTTGAGGCTCAGCGATCAATTTTCGAGCAAGGAATTCGTCCTCAAGAATTGGAAAACAATATTTTACAAAACGTTCAGGCCGAAAGACAACGTGAATTGGATATGCTACGGTCGCGGTTCAATCGTAATCGAGAAATAGTCCAATCAGCTGTTAGTTCAGGCTTCAGAACTAGTGAAAGCAGTGAGGGCAAACCAAATTCTCCCAAAAATTCACCTGTTTGTCCTGTTAAACCTACACCGGCGCCAGTAAATATTTTACGCATTTCCTAACAATAATTTATATTTCATTAGGAAATTTTTTTTTTAATTTTCACTTTATTTTAATTTAGGAACAAATGGCACCGCCACCACCTCCTCCTTTACCAATTGCTCAAAATTCGCCACAAAATAATGTCTCGAGAAATACGAAAAATTCTCCAGTCAAAAGACAAGGTAATTATATTAGAAGAAGAAGTGACGATTATAATTTGAAGAAAATGTAATTATTTTTTATGTTTATTAGTTGTTGGCAGTCCACCGAAATTGGAACATCAAATTAAAAAACTTGCAGACGTAAAACGCATTAAAGTGTCACCACCTAAACCTGGTCATCTTTACCCAGACCTCACTCGCATTGAATCAAGCTCAACGGAAACTGAAACGGAGTATACCGCAGAGAGTACAGAGGCTGAAACAGCCACGCTAGATGAACCGACGGAGACTGAAACAGAAACTGAAACTGAAGGGGAATATTACACACGCGTAAGTAAAAAACAAAATAATGATTTTTTTATTTCTAAAAATTCTATTTTAACATTGATATTGTTATTTACAGAATCGTTTCTATGATGATAATAACAGCGACGATGACGATGATGATATAGGTAACACAAGTCTTGGACGTAGTATATTGCAAGCTGTGAGTGAGCAAACAGCATTACATAAAAAGGTAAAATAGTAAACATATAACATGTTAAGTAATTAACTATAACGATAATCAATTCTGAATTTTTAATACAGAGATCTATTGACCCTGATCCAGACAGTACGACGTCAGATATTTCTGTTCTTGATGAAATGGATGAATATCTTGATGAATGCTTAGCTCTTCAAGAAGTTGGGGAAGAAGGACCAACTCCACCAAAATTGAACAAAAATGGAAAAAGTCCATCTGCTGCTTCTCACAGTTTCAAATACACGCATGGGTAAATAAATGTCCTTGTTAAAGCATTTAAAAAAAATATATAAATTGTATTTAAAATAATATTTTTTATGTTACAGCCAGACTTACCGATCGCCGATCAAAATTGTCTCGCCTGCTTCATCACCGAGGCAAAGGGAACAGTATGTTGAGGATGGAGATCACCACGTGCCATTATTGCACAGTATCAGTCAGTACAGAAAACAACAGTCTCAGGTATGTGTAAGTAGTATAAATTCTTTAATTATTCCTTTCATGTTTATAAAAAATAGATTATTTTATATTTGTTTTTTCTAGACTCCTAAGACTCCAGCTCGTGTAGTCAGTCGCGTACCTGATGCTACTGATTCTGGATCATCTGATGATGCATCGGTTGACAGAGAAGCTGTTTTAGTTCAGGATAAAGTTAAAAGATTGCTGGATGATATCCAGAAACAACAAACTATTATTGGTCAAGCAAGCCAGGCTTTGAATTTGTGCAATTCCACTATTGAATTCAGTGGATCAAGAGAACAGGTTGAGGGGGAGCGACTATTATTAGTTGCAAGTATGTGGTTTTTACTAAATACATAAGTTTCAAAAATTTTTTTAAATTTCCACTTATCAACACTAATAAATTAAACTTTTAGCCCACAGGAGACAAGCTGCTTTGAACGAAGTTCAGCGCTTGAAAGTAGAAGGAACCTTGAGTCCAGTTGTACCTGGAGCTCCAGAAGTTCAAGAAAGTGGATCTCTCACTATTTCAGCTATCACATTGCCACTTAAGCGGGACTTTTTCCGTCAAATAGATGCAGGTTAGCTATATAACCCGATTTATTTGCAAAGAAAATTACTTCCCGATATATTTCCCGATTTATTTGCAAAGAAAACTACTTCAAAAATTTATTATTTTTTTCAAAACTTAATTTTTATCATTTTTTAGATACACGTTTACATTTTGTATGCTTAATAAGACATTTGGAAAATGTCATTGCAACTCCAGTGGTGCAAGCTGAACCAGGAGATTCATGTTTAAGATTCCCTTCAACTATGAAAATACAAGGTTTGTATAATGACTTCAAAGTGACAGTTGAAGTTTACAGTTTGCAAACGCGTGCAGAAATTCTTCCGCACGAAATTAAATATCACATTCACGGTGGAAATGCCAATGGAAGCTCCAATAACAAAAAGGTAAATATAGAACTTATGAAAAATGCTTGCATTTCACTGAGATCTCTAGTCCTACTGGGTAGGAGGAGAGTTAACTCACAGTTTCTTAAACAAGAAATTTACCTAACAATTCTTTTATTTTAGAATGGAGGAAAGACACCGAAAAAACTTTTGAAGCAACAAAGTAAATTAGTAATGCCAAACATTCAGAGTCCTGCTGGACCATCTGCTGTTCGAACGACATCCTTTTCTCTTGCGGGATATGTTGTCTTCAGCTTAAAAGAAGTACACAGACAACAATTTACATTAAACAAGGTATATACTGAACACTATTTTCTTATATTATTTTAGTTACGTTTTATACTAATTAGTTATTCTTTGCAGGTTCCTTTATCTTCTCCTTTAGAAGGCCGTTTGCAGATGCACGTGTCCTGTGAATTAACTGTTTCAGTGGAACATCACGGTTTCCTGACGATGTTTGAAGATATATCAGGATTTGGTGCTTGGCATCGAAGATGGTGTTTACTCAAAGGAGATACCTTGTCGTACTGGAAATATCCAGATGATGAGAGGAAGAAAACTCCTATTGGAAGCGTGGACTTACAAAGTAAGCATTCGATCCTATTACGTTTTTAAAAATTTATATTGCTATGTTTAACATATATTTAACATTGAATTATTATTATGTTAGCTGTTACATCGACAAATGTAAATTTGGTTTCTCGCGACATCTGCGCAAGACCCAACACATTTTTGCTTGAGACCTCGAGACCAGCACAACCTGGAGATAAAGACAGTCTGGTAATGATAAGGAATGGGCCACAAACAACGATTAGGTAAGTTATACCTCAAAAAACTTTTAAATTTTATTATTGTGGTTCCTGTTATTGTGGTCTTTATTACTATTTATTTATTTAAAATTATCTTTTTAGGCATCTTTTATCGGCCGATACAAAAGAAGAACGGCTGCAGTGGTGTGCAAAGTTGAATAAAACTTTACATCTTATGAATATTTGGGGGGGTTCTTCAACGTAAAATTTTATAATTTAATACGTAAATTAATATTTTTGTGAATATAACATTTGTTTTATAAGTGTCTGTGTCCAATTGACACAAAACTTTGATAATGTTTGAATGATTTTAAAGGATTGACTATCTCAGATTGAGGTAGCGGAGTAAAAAATGAATTATATATTTCTATCGTAAATTATAATGCTACAGAAGCTAATATAAATTGTGGTTACTGTTATTATTGAGTTAAAATACTGCATCTTATTTTAAAATTATGATAAAGTTTAATTTTAATAAGATGTAGTCAATTTATAGCTTTATATTAATATCTATATATTATTAATCCTCAAATAATATATTAAGTTAATTAGCTAATACAAAATGTTTCTGTTTTGTTAAGTGCAGTACAAATTTCATGTAAAAGTAATTAAAAAATCTTGAATTATTGTTTCAATACGAAAATATAAATTAATTTTCTTAAACTTGTTAAACTCTTTTCGAACTAAATATCCACAATTTAATAAAAAGTTTTTGTAGACTAATAACATTATTATTTAATGATCATTGATCTAGTGAATAGATATACTAATTAAAGTAGTATATTTTGACCGAATTATTGTAAATACATATTAATAATACTCTTCAATGCATTTTGTAATATTATAATATATAGATTTATATATCATTGCAGTATTGATACATACGTTTCTGTATGTAAGTGTAGGTGTCGTTAGAATTAAAACAATGATTTTCGTATACTTGTATCTGTTACTAATATCGTCGTTAGTCTTTATCATTTACATTATGTTTTTACCTGATAACACTTGTATTAAAGACTCACATTTGGAACAATATTGTACTTTTAATAAAAACGAGATAAAATGCACAACATTGATTTATCAATTTTACCGAAAGATCAATTGTTGCATAGAACGATAATGATAGCGGTGATGAATTATCATAAAGAAATATGAATGAAACTTCATATAAAACGTTTATAATTGAGTACAGCATATTTATTTGTCACGCCATTATGAGATACAATTGATATGCATAAAAATGACATACACATTTTTATCTTATCAAGTGTAATTCAAAACAATAATATAATAATATAATGAATAAACAACGTGAGAAAATAGAGAAACGTTGTTTGAGTATTACGTTTACAATTTTCATTAAAACTATTTACATGTTTCTTTTCAATAAGCACTTTTTTAATTGAACACAATATTTGCGTGAATCAATGAGTAAAATAGTATTTTACAGAAGAAAGTAGTAATAACTGGACATCAGAGATCTCAAGAAATCAAAGTGAAATTTGTGTAAATCTTTTTCCACGCTAAATTTTCTTTGTAAACAATTACATCACTACGGCGTCCTTTTAGCGTTGGACTTAGAGAAACTATAAAAATTTATTTTTAAAAGCATTTACAAGTACAAATACATTTTTAATCAATTTTTAAGTACCAAGTAGTAATGAATTAAATTTTTAATATTAAATCACTTTCCTCTTCAACCGAATCATTTAAAAAACAACCAAACGTCTGTGGAAACCGATCGCAAGCTTTCTTAAAAAGAAATACAACAAGAACCAGTAATTCGCCGTCTATCTTCAAATCTGCAAAAGGATCAAATCGCGTCGAAGAAAAAAAAGGATCTCCCTCTTTTCCGAGCATTGTCGCTCTCTCCACGGCGCACGGGAGGAAGATCAGGAGCGAGAGATAAAGGAAGTATAAGGAGGCGAGCTAATGAGGAAGCGAAGGTTGGAGACTGCTTGCATTTTTTTTTTCATTTATTCAATCGTTAATGTTTTAGAGGAGCGTGATCGTCGGGTGGAAGCCGTCCTTGTCGGCCTTGTAGTCGACCCTGTAGGTCTTGCCGTCGGGCGTCTGGTACTGGAAGCTGCCGGTGACCTCGAGGGCCTCGTCGTCGGTGCCCTGGTTCGTGATCACCGCCGTCTCCTCCTTCTTGTGGCCGTCGCTCTGCTCGTAGCTGTAGTGGTAGCCGTCCACGCCGATGTTGTTGTTCTCTTCCTGCTTCGTGATCGTGATCGTCGCGTACTGCGACGGCTGCTGCTGGGGCGCCGAGAGTATTTTTTGCGAAGGTTATGGAATAAAAATAAAGACGAGTTAAATGAAAGGTCATCGCGAGATTTACGATAGCGCAATATCTATATTACTCAGCTTTATTTTGAAGTTGCGAGTTTACATGAAAATGTCTTAACTGAATGTTATGCACATTACACGGTATACTACATTTTTATGTTTCTATTCTAAATGTATTTTGGGAATTTCTTTTGAAAATTGTTCAAAGTCATCCTATGCGCTAAAAGAGCTTGGTACAAATAATATTCTTTTCATCGTACACGATTTATCCGCGCTTTTCTGCCTGAAAAGTAGGGCTTAAAGTTAAGGACTATTCCGACCAAAAGCGAGCAAAAAAATTAAAAAGCGGCAAATAACGCAAATTACAAAAGATTTGTAATCATTAACTATTTAAATTTGAACTACAAAAAGTAACGAAGCCTTTTCGATTGATCGCTAACAGATCATTATACCTCAATTCAAATCGATCGTGACATATCGTACTACCCGCGCCGTCGATTCCCCAAAGCACCCCGCGCACAAAAAAGTACCAGGTAATAAAACTAAATAATTCAGGACCACCACCCGAATTCCCGGAACCACCGGAGAAGTCCCCTTCGATAACGAACGTTCCGACCAATAACGATCCCCCCGATTTCACCGCTACACCCCACCGTGCCCTCGCGTCCGCACAAAGAGACGCCCACGTGAACGCGCGTGTCACTCGTCCGCGGCCGCCGGTGGTGAACTTTAACTTTCTCCGCGCGCCGCCACCTCGCGCGAAGCGTTTGACAATTTTACGTAAGACCGGTGCGCCCGGAGGGGAGCGGGGGGTCGCGGCCGGCGTAATCGATTCGCGATTAAGCGCGCTGCTCGCGGAGTCACGAACCCGGAGGCCCCACTTGCCATGTCGGAGCCGCGGTTTGACCCGCATAGCGAGCGCGCCCCCCCGCGCAACAGATGTATCTCGCGAGATAAACGCGCCCGCCGTGTACCAAGTGTACGCGCGCGCGAGCTGGCGTTTCAAAGGGATTCACCGACTTTGCGAAAAACAACCTGCGAGACGCTAGGCTGTCTATACGTACCTTTGTTCGGCTTCGTTACTGCATTGATTTTTTACGATCGAGATTTCGAAGAGTGATTTATTTTATTATTGAATGTGTTTGCGACGGTTTCGAGTACCTATATGCATTTTTTTAATTTGTTGCGATTTTTTCGGGTTGTTAGGGTAATTGTTAGATTGGATGGAATATAAATTGTAACAAATTGTAACTTGGTTATTATGAATTTTAGAGAAAATTAATTTAGTAATGAATGTGTTCCTATGTGAATTTGCTTGAAAGCAAGTCGTCCCTTTGACATTAAATGCAAATAAAGTCAATTAAAGTGCCTCATAGAATTCATTTACACACGTGAATTATTTTTAGTGCCCGTTCGTGCCGCTCACTTGAGATTTTCATTTCTTCATTATACATTGCCAATGTCCTCGCGCTGTGCATAATGTTACCTCAAATTTAACTTTATTTGTGATTCTTCGATATATAAAATTATCGCTTTTACTCATTTGAATTGACTCATAATTTTCATATTATTGCAGAAATGCGCATAATGTGCTGTAAATAAAAATTTTATTAAAAACTTCAGTTTGCACATCTAAATGCACTTGCTAAATATCGTACAATGGATTGTTACTTTATTAACAAAATCAAAGTACAACAATAAAAATTTGTTGAAAAATTGCATTTTCCTTTTACGTTGTTGGATAAAAAAAGTCATAAGTCAATCTTACTAATTCATTGATTGCAGTTAGGATAATTAAAAGTGAATTTCTTACAATTTGATGTGATTTTAATTGTAATTAAGTTGTTTTGCGAATATTTTTCAAGGATTATTCGCTTTTCCGTTGGAAATCTGACACTTCCAGAAAGTCTCAATCATTGATCATGCTATTTACGCCGCGCGTTACCTTGTATTTGTTTACGATTAGAACAAAGACTATTTCGATTATCAAAAGGTTTCTTCATTTGACGAATAACATTATTTTTCATTCGATGAATCCTGTTCTTCATTGTACAATCGAATATATATTTTTTTCCCTTTACCGTCGGCATGCTAATTTGCGTGGGTAAAAAGAATTCCGAGAGCCTTTTTTCTAAAAGATCTCGGTTTAAATTAATAACGGCTCCTGACATAATGCAAAACTAAATTGTGCAAGTTTCTTAAATAACATTTATTTGATGTTGCGTCGGATCATCAATCGCAAATAAATCCCTTCGAATGAATACGCTTTTTTCACTTTTCTGCCATCGCGCGTCATGCCCATTAGTCGCGTCTTCCTCTTGTCTACATAAAATAAAATATTGCATTGACGAGACGGATCATCATCATTTTTTTTAAAAAACTGCATTACGTATGCCTTTCTCGGCCAGTTTGTTATTAATCATTGCATAACATCGCAAAAGCTCAGCAAGTTCGACCTCTCGAA
>UXGC01000777.1:0-55795 GCA_900480045.1 Eurytoma adleriae | reverse complement strand
TGATGACTACGTGAGTAAAGCACGGACTAAAGGAAACACTCATTTGATTAACTACGTCACTAGAGAACTCCCTTAATTACTATTGCGTAAAAACAAATTTTATTGATTAATAACATTACATGTATAAGTCATTTTTCTCAGGAAACGCTGGTATGACATCTTTATTAAGACACTATAGTTTTGCAAATATTATCAGAGGTTGAGTGAAGCAAATTATGAGTGAGATACAAGTGTACGCTCCACAATTTGTTACATATAGCTGCACGGAGCTGATAGACCTTATTTTAGTACCATTACAGGAATGCGATTTTTCAATTCTTTAGAAGAAGACAAAATATATTTGTGAAGTAAGTTTTTGTACCCGAAAGCTAATTGTATCTAATTCGAGGCCATTTTAATTTCGAATTGAACTCGAGATAAGAAAATATAAAAAGGTAATATCATCTGGCAAATGACAGCATAAAAATAAAAGAGACCCTTCCGCATCTAATTTAATGGATTAGTTAAGCAAAAAGAGACTCATTAAATGTGTATAATGCCTGTGGTAAAATATTTAATGTTGCAAATTTACGGGAACATTAGGAAAGAAGATATGTCAGCCGAGTGTATCAATGCATACCTTCATTGCTAATTATATGAAGTGCTGTTTCATCGAATATCAAATATCCATAGCTTTTCCAGCAATGCTAACGAAATAAATTGTATAATTACGGTTGGTAATATAACTGTTGATATAAATTACCGTGAGAAACGAACTTTTAACTCTTGCAAATTTTTTATGTTCATATACGGTAATAATTTATTCAGATGCTCATGTATGTTTATAAAAAGGAGCAATCAATATTTTACGGGTTAAAATAACTGAAAATTGAAATAAATATTTCAATTCAATTATTTCTATTTAAATAAAACATAATATATGTAACAATTTGTAACTTCAGATAAGGTAATAAGAAAAACTATTGACTATAAAAATAAAATCAGTTTTTTAAAATAATTTAAAATCAAATGCTTACAATTCAATATTCCCAAAAGAAAAATTTATATTTTATACACAAATAAAAATCGATTGATCATTTTAAACCTGATTTACACTAAAAGCTGTCGAATTAATAAGACCGTTGAAATATAGCAATAATGTCGAATATGAAATAAGACGATTATACATGAACTTGTAGAACACGATCAGCTATATCTTTACCGGTGCTATAAATGCGATATAGCCAGTGTAGATTGGAGTGATATAGACACGGACAAAGTTAGGTAGTAATCTAATAATGCCCCGGAACGTTGGGTTAGGAAAAGAGGCGTGAGTTTCCTATACCCTCAAGTGTGCTTGCGGAGCTGCAAGCTGAATAATGCGGGTGTGGCGACAGCCACTGAATTTTTATTTTCTCGTAATTATGGGGCACCGATAAAGACCATTTATTAGCTTCAATTGAGTTAAATTACTCTTTATTCGCTGTGTTCTCGTCTACCTTCTCAATCTTTTCCCCTCGTCGTTGTGTTCTCTCTCTCTCTCTCTCTCTCTCTCTCTCTCTCTCTCTCTCTCTCCCTCCACTCGTGCTTCTCTCAGTCACTTTGCCTCGCTATTCAGATTGAGCTCGAGATGTTATATACGTGCCTGAGTGGCGATTCTTTCTCTCTCGTTCGCTCACCCGCCCTCTGTCTCTCGTTTTCTCTCTTCATTTTTGCTTCCTTGCTCCCGTTTCTTGGAAGGAGGGCACACGAAAAAGGTGCTCTGATTTTACGGCAGCCGTAAAGCTAATTCTGAAAAAAATAAATTGTACGCGTAAAAAAGACGGGATGAACTTCGTGTCATTCTTTGGGCATTCATTTAAGCGCGCTTTTACGATCTTGTTTACGAATGCTAAATTAAATTAGCCGGAGGAAAAAATTTCTTTTAAAAAATTAAAGTGAAATAATTTGATTATTTACGATGCAGCCTTTTTGGTTTTGACGCTTAAATCGTTGTGACTTTTTAATTGAAAAACAGAACCTTGCATGTTTTTATTAACGTAATATTTTTTAATTTAGTATAATCTGCAGTGGTGGAAATAATTTAATATAAAACTGTTAACGATATGATAACAGAGCAGTACGAGAATAAAACTTTTGAAAATTATCAAACTACTTAATTTTATCATTACTTACCTGATTTTTTGAATAAAAACTAACTATAATTATATCAATATACCGCGAGATGCTTCAAACAACGGTAATTCGACATCAAATTAAATATTTAAATACGGTAGGTGGACCTAATGTGGAACTGTACCCATTATGGCACAATGCTTCCTTCTTGCATTTACGCGCGCTGTAATCGCACCGCCCTGTAGTATTATGTTCGTATAATATTAAATAATGCAGGTTCCAAAGGTTTTAAAAATGCCTTAATGCTAAATCCGTTGTACAGCAGCCGTTTTGTATTCCAGACTAGCGAATTTCCTTACTCATCTCATTTTTCTTAGGCAAGTATGTATCATTTTATATAGTCAATAATTCTAAAACGAAACCTGATGTATTCGATATTTCGGTAAGTAATGCAGATGTCTACCTTAACAAAAAAATTTCAGTTATAGTTTTCTGTGATTTAAATGATTAACTTATTCTATTAATAATTTATTTTATTAGAATTAAATTACTTAATTAGGACTCTGTATCCATCCAAAATGTAAACGTTTTTATATTATTAATTCTTTTTTTACAAAAGAATTACTAAAAATTGAATGAAAATCAATTTATTTAATTTTTTTAACAAAGAGTTCATGGCTAAAATAAAGTTTCATGTGATTTTAAAATGCTAGCAATTGGACTGGATGTATGGGATATTATTTTATTTTTAGGGAAGGACGAAAAATTTAGTTATGTATGATTTTATTTTACATTTGCTTTTGTGATATAATCATTATTGTACACGAATGTGAAATTTATCCAGATTTTATATCCATAACATATAATTATTGAATAGTGGTAATTTTGCACTGGAAAAGTTGCAGGTTTTCAGGTCAGCAGATGTATATTTGTGAGCATGAAAATTATAGTAATATATCAATACTTTTTGTGGATGAGAAAATTTTTCACATTTTTTGGTCGTTGAAGAGCACATATTTTAACGACTCAACTGTCGGCTGTACGCACATACTTTTTATATATATATAATTAATGTTGGTTAATCGTAGTGATCGCACACTGCTGCATGCTTTTGTCTTAATACATTTTTTATATATTTGTATATCTACATGCCGCCGTTGATCCCGTATTCAGTAAGAGCCGCCTGTATATGAGCATCCAAGGGTTCATTTTCGTCCACGTCTGGATGCTTGTAATCATTTAAGAAATGACATGTGCCCTTTGTATCTCGTGGCATTTCTTTGGGTAGATTGTCTCTGGATCTCTCTTCAAGTATAAATCCTGGTCCTTGAATTAAAAATCTATAAAAGAGATTAATTTAATATTTTGAGGAAGATTTTACTTTATGAAAAAAGTTATTAGGATGGTAGTTACTCGTATGTTGTAGGACTGACGTTGACTCGAAGTGGCTCACTCGTTGATTCAAACTTATTAGCTACAGTTACATTATGGCCGAATAGACAGTACCTAGGCATTTTCTTCCCGACAACACCTGCTAAAACCATACCGGTGTGAATTCCAATTCTCATCTGAAAATTAAAGTCATAACTATCAGTTTCTAATACTTATTTCTTTCTGATAAAATTAAGCATTGTAGCACCACGTAAATCCTAAATAAACAAAATATACTTAAATCGCAAATTTTGAGTTATGACAAATTGCAACGTATCCTCGAAAATTATTTAAGATTATATAAAATCTTTATATTTTTTTAAAATCAATTTTTTTGCAAAACAAGAAACCTTTCTTATAGAACTCATGAGGTAATACTGCATTATTCGAAATAGATAATGTAGATTTAAATAAAAAAAAATTTTATCAAGCGTCGTTGTCACTGGTAAGGTAGGTCTCTAGGTATCTGGTAAGTCGGTCGGTAGGGCCGGTAGGGGGCACCAGTTACCGACTCTTAGACTTACAGATAACTGAGTTACGCAGTCGGTAAGGAAGTAAACTTGACGTACTTTAATTGGTTTTCCATCGTGGGTAGAGTGTTTAGTACATGTTTCGATCATTTTTAAGCCCATCCACGCTATTTGTTGCGCGTGAGTATTTGTATTTCTGTGCAAACCGCAAGCTACACAATAAGCATCACCTATTGTTTCCACCTGTAATATTAGTAAATTCATTTGTCTAATCATTTCAATTACGCTAATTTATTAAGTTAAGAAAACAAATATTAAAATTATCCGTAAATTATACATTCTATTCTATTTATTATGAATGCTTTATTGCGTCAGTTTTAATAAAATATGAAATTATGTTAAACGTAAAACTAACTAAATTAAAAACATTTATTTTCACTTGTATATTAAAACATTACGACTATAATTGAATAAATTAATTTAAAAAATGTATAATTGATTCTGCAATTTTTATACTTAGAAATTATTAATCACGTTTTTAAACTGTGTAGTAACAGAATTCAACCAAAATGGAAATTATACCTTATAAACATCCAATTGTCCGCAATATGAATCGAACTGTTGGTAGAGATTTTGAAGCATGTTAATAACCATCATGGGTGTAGCAGTAGAACATATGGCTGTGAAACCGACAATATCGCTGAATAGCATAGTAACGTCAGCATAATTTTTCGCTTCAATTGTTTCTCCTAAAATAATAAAATAATTTATTTTTTACATTTCATTAACTTCATTTACAAATACTCATTATCAATATCTTTTTCAATTTCAAGATTTCAAACGTATTACTAATTGTAAGTAAAATAGAGAAGTGAAAATTTTTTCCAGAGAATAATAAATGTGAATAATACTTCATATAGATTTTTCTGCTCATTTTATGAACCAACTCGACTGTAAAGATACCACTGAATCACAGAATTGTGAGTTCAAGCATTCTATCGCTACCATTTTTCTCGCTGTTTTATGTACATCTTGCATTCTCTCCGCTTCATTTTAAATCTTTTTTTTTTATTAAATTTATAAATTACATGTAACACAATTTAAATTAAACAGAAAATACAAAAATGATACTTATATAGTATAATAATGCAATTATGATTTAGCTACTTCAATTAAAGCTAAGTGCGTTGCTTTATTATTGAGCAATAATAAATTACTTTTTCCATTAATAATTGACTTCCATTTTTCTCCCGAGATACTTTTAATTAACACAAGATAAATTTACAAAAAAAAAGATTCAACCTGATGAAGACGAATGTTCTAATGAAGGTAGCATGTGTACCACATTAGTGGAAAAAAGAGCGCGTTACGAGAAGGATAAAAAAAAAGAAACAGGTACACGCATAGGGTTTCCTCGAGATCCGCCTTGTCAAGAGATTGTCCGTTCTTATCGAAGTCAATTTGTGGAAAGCGAAATTGATCGGTCGCCGCTGGAGTTTTCTTACTTTACCCAGATAGCTGGTAGGCATACATACCAAGCCAGAGGCGCTTCGCTATATCCGGTGGAAAGATAAGATGGAGGAGGCTGACGTTTTTCTCCCGCTCGGCGTCAACAGCTCGGTTCGTCTCCTCGATGGAACTCTTCAATTTGTCCATGCGTCGCCGCAAGCCGTCCTGTTTACGAAATAATGCCAACCCTTCTTTTTATCTTTTAACATCGACTGGATGCAAAGTATACCTAAGGACTTTTTTATCACCGATAGAATTTTCGCGTAAAAATTACGGGTACGGCCACTGTAAATGTGGAAAGGTCAGTCAATCTATATATTTCATGTAATTATTTTACATAAATATTAAGCAAATTTTACTGAACAAACCGGCAATTTTTTACTCAAGTCAACGTAATCTATGACATTTCAAAACTTTTGTATGGATCTTTTCGCACAATTGATCAAAAAGGCGCCTCGTAATTTTTGTATGGATTTTCGTGAAAAATTCTATCTGTACGTAAATTTGTTTAGTACGAAAAATACGGAAAATTGCAGGATAGAAAAGCTTTTGGATTGTAGTAGACGTCGAAGAGAAAACATTCCGTTATGGAGTGCGCCGCAGGAACCGAGAAAAAGTGCAGAGATTACGTTTGGCAAATCTTTTTAGTTCCGTGATTAGTTTACCTGGGCTCTCGCCTGCTCGCCAACGAGAATAACGTCTCTCGTTGCATCGTGAAGTGGAATATCCGAGATGAAGAGACCACGACCGGTGAGTCCCTCTAATCCATTTAGAAAAGGCGAGCTGACAAACAGGATAGAGTCGGATTCCGGACAGTGTACCATTTGTCCCTTAAATTCTAGTCCCTTTAAACACAGAAAATGAGATTTTAAAGCAATTTCGGAAAAGAATTCTCGGAGTACCGGTATTACGACTGTCGCGTAAATGGAGGCAATTGCATCTAGCATGTAGTCGAGCTTTTTTAATGCAACGCGGAAAAAATTAAAGCTACAATTCTAACTGTTTCGGACTGGTAAAATCTACTGGATTAGGATAAAGTAAAAAATAGCATTGTAAAATCGGTAAAATTAACATTTTAAAAGGAGAAACTCCTTTTCAGATAATGTAGATAGGACATACACTGTAAAACTACCGATGTTACGTTGCTAAAAAGTAGATACTACACTTCTACTGTTTCTACACAAGAAAGTAAAATAAATTTGCGAATTTACAGCTAAATCTACTGTGCAAAACGTTTAATATACTGATTACATTCTACCGCGAAATCACAATAAACAAAAAATGCACCCTTTCTTGACGTTGATTACCTACTGGAAGGTATAGGTAAAAAAACATAAAAGTAAACAATCTTTTGAGTGAAATACTTGAATTGCGAGCTCGAGTAAGAGAACGGTAAAAATAAAGCTGACATTGAATTTACTTTCTTTTATTCGCGAAATGATGAGCCGCGCGATAGTGTACCTCGGCTTGAAACTGGTCAGCTCCCTCTGGCTTTTGTAGCGTCAATACAAAGGGCGTGTTGGACCTCTTCAAGATCTCGTGGAAGGTCAGGGTCACACCTCTGGGCCGCACGAAGACAAAGTAAGTGGAGATGTCGCGTCCGTGCCTGTTTAGGTGGTGGCCGAAAATGCGCATGAAGCCGACGCCGAGCTGCACGAACTCGAGGTTTCGATCGACGACGAAGTGCCAGGGGAAGGCCTTGCAGAAGCTTGCCACTCCCATACGCAGGTCCGCGGCTTCTTGCGACAGCGGCCGAAAGTGGCCCGCCGGGCTGACGTCAGGCTCATCTGACGACTGCTTCACGTCGCAGGAGGCCGGCGGTGCCGCCTCGCCGCCGAAGTGCTCAGGTGTTATGCGATATCTGCGATGCAGGAGAAACAAATTAAGGAGAAGAATTACAGTTTTATTGTAAAATTTGTCATAATTATGGTAACTTTTTCAATAAAAACTTTAATTTTTCCAATGATAATTTTTTGCTTCGAGTCTGTACCCTACTACCAAGAATTAATAGCAATTAAATTCCCTACTTATTCTTCTGGGTCTAGTAGTAACTATACCAATTCATTTATGACAACTAGCATAATGCAAAACGCTTCGCGTGCTCAGGTGTTTCATGTGTATTTATTATGAAACGTGTAACGCACAAATAATGCAGTCAGCATCCGAGCGCCGGCAGGTATGCTACCCGCCTGACGCTTAGCGACAGGCGTCAAGCCAAGCGGAGCGCGCGTGCGGCTTCGGAGCGATCAAGCCCTCTCGAAAGAGAGTTGGCACGCTGTAGAGCATATATATGCGCGGAGCGTCGCACTATCGGCATCGCTATTTTGGTCCTTCAGGCAAAAGCATGAACACTGGTTTGTCTGAAATTACTATTGGTTGATCACACTCATCATCACTATCAACACCATTTCCCTCAAAAGATTCGAAGAAAAGTCACTCTTTTTAAGACCTGTGGTACTGGCACTGTATTTGAAAAAATCTCGATATCTTCAGGTTCAATATCATAAACTCCAGTAATTCCTTTCTTTAAGAATTGTTTCTTAACAAGATCATACTGAATACTGATAGGATCCATTTCGTGATAATACTTCAGGCAAATATCAAAATGTTATAGGTAGTGTCCAGGCTACATATCTCCAGGAGCGCTTGTGTATTGCACGGCCGTAATTGCGTAAAATTGTACTTAGTGTAAAAAATAGTTGTTTTTTCCTCCGTATGGGATGAGGCAAAATCATTGTAAATAGTAATGATAAGTATCACGGAGAAGATGTGTATTCGTACGAGATTGACTTATATACCTTTTCCATAATCTGATAAAGCATTTACTTATGTAATATCATTGAAAATATAATTTGTCATTTTCCAGCTAATTGTCACTACGACGCTTCAAAGTTCTGAAACAGAAAAGATCTTTTCCCTCCGCGCAGCAGGAATATAGCAGAACAAAGGCAAGACTTTGTAGGTCCGTGGAAGTAAAATGAACGAGCGATCCTCCTCTTCGTTCTTTAATAAAATCACAAATGAACAGTTATAGACCCTAGCATAGCGAGGAATACGTAGTATCAAAGAGTAAATTCTTTTATCTTTTGCAACTGCTGCGCATATCGTCCCGTTTATTGTACTCCCTTCCCTCGGCAGCAACTGTACCCCAGATGCGCGCGGAGAAAAGATATAAGCTTGGCTACTTGTCAAGTGCAACTCTTAATTTTTCTCGGTTTGGCTTCGCGTGTGTGCGGACCGTGCACACGCAGTCGCGAACGAATATATACGTATAGAAATGTATAGAAAGCGAGAGAGAAGAGAAACGGCGGAGCCGCAGGCCAACGCGGTCGGCTTAAAGGCGAGGATGCGTGGCGTATACAGTCGCCAATTCGCGAAAAGTAAGCTCCAAATGCACGCCGAAAGCGCCGCGGTCAATATTTGCCCCTGCCCCAAGTCAGTGTAATTTCCTTTCTTCTCCGCCTCTTTCGGTAATTCCTCTATTTTCTCTCTGTAGCTGCAGGTGGACTAAAGAGCATACTCTAACAGTCTGCCGGAGGATGCTAATGACGAAAGAGCGAACAAAAAAAATGATGAATATTAAATAATGGCCTACTTCGAAGTTCACGGGTGCTCGAAAGCTCGCGAGTAAATCAATCAAAAACTTTTTGAAGCCTCGTACAAGAGCTCGCGATTTTTTTCCATCCTGCAAGCAGCCACTTAGGTAATTATTCAAATGACTCCTAAGTTCGCGAGATCAAAGTAATAAAGGTCCAATCGTTAATCAAGACGTCGCAATTGTATTATACGCGCGACCGAAAAAAGGTGAGACTGTAATGAAAAGTGGCTATCGCGGGGCAACATGAATCAAGCGGTGAAAAGCTCATGAGATATACATGAAAGCATATTCATCCACTCGTATCTACAAATAACATTGTATTGACGAGTTCTCTCTGGGCGCTTGAAAAAAAAGGCTAATCGAAGCGGTTTAATTTGGTGATGCATCACGTGGTATGTCGAAGTGGGAAATGATCACTCCTTTTTTGGCCACTTGGTCTTTTTTTAGCAGCCGTCGGACGTAATAATGCCAAGCTTTGTGTATGTTAAAGTGCTTTTTTGAAAGTAGAATTGTAATTTATTTTAACGTGTTTTGCCGCCGAAATTTACAGCGACTCCTTAAATTTTCAGGATTGCAGGCAAGAGATGAGGACGTACGATGGTGAAGGCTTTTCGCATTCTCGACCCTCAGTACTAATTAAGATTATTTAAATTTATTTAACTATATGACGGTTAATATAAAGATTTTTTTAAATTGTTGGACAAACAGTAACAGAAGTAATAAAATTAATTTTGAGTAAGCTGCCAATCTATTGGCAGTGGTTTTTCTTTGTTAGTAGTAAACTATTCATAAATCCAACTTTCGAGCCAATGGAGTCCCCTTTGTCGCATGAGCAGCCTCAAATGGTCGTCGCTCATCTCATCTGAAACTATAAAATATACGAAAATTAGATACAACATTGTTGTAACTACAAATATAGAATAAAATTTGTATATATTTAATTTAAAACTTACTTATAATATCTTCTTCGGGCATTACGGGTCTCCATTGATCATTAACTGGGCTGGTATTGACTGCGCCTAACTCATCTGAGTTCTCTTCCTTTTCAAGCTGAGATAAAAGCCTTGTCTCTTTGATCCACCCTCTAATAGTGGATTCGGGGATCTTGAAATCTCTCGAAAGTTGGGCTTTTGTCTTCCCATTTTTCCACTGCCTTAGCACGCATAGCTTTTCGTTGTCATCTCGATTGACTTGTTTTCGAAGAGCTTTCTGCAGTTTCGATGAATGATCGGCCTGTGCCTGTTTTTCTTCAACGTGTTCCTTTTTAGTGTCTTGTTCTTGAACAACTTGTTGAAGATCAAGGCTCTGACGGCTCATTTGATCCATTATGGAGTTTACTATTGTAAAAGATGAGGTCACAGCGAGGTGTCACTAGAGCGAGTAGCTGCTCTACTAGATCGTCAAGACTTGAGGTGCATGAGAAGACTGATTTCGGAACTGGCCCTTCGGCGCTATTTATACATTGGGTCATACGCACTTATTGGGCCTGCCGGCATAGGCGCTTGCTGCTAATCCCCTAGGTACCCCGATCCCGCAACCCAAGGGGGGAGGTAAACGCGCTAATTTCGCGGAGCCGTTAATGTATGAACCGACGAAAAATTTATGACCGCGAGGGGATGGTGGGTCTCGTCCTAAAGAGCGGCCCGTCGGCCCACCGTCTATCGGCGGGCCGCGAGTCCAGACGAATGCAGACGTCTGCGCTAATTGCAAGATAAGTAGGCGACGGCGAAATATTACTAAATGCGTTGTTCCGAGGACGGGAGGCTATTTATTGTGAAGTTCGCGCTCCTTCTAATGACTTAAATGCTTTGCAATAAACGCAGACGGCGAATATGCACACGAACGAGCTGCTTTGTTGTTCGCCAAAAGGCGGTTGCTCAATTAGTCTCCCCGTGTCTAGCGCGAAGCTGCACCGTAAGATGAAAAGAGCACGGAGCAAATTTAAAATGTTAAAGAATAAAAGACGAAGGTACGTACCTAAAAAATTTCGTGTTGTACGGATCCGGGAGAATATATACATCGGCTTTGTCGTTATAAAATTGTCGGGCGATCCCCTTGAGGCTGCCGACCAGGAGGTAAGCGATGGACGGGTGGTCCGTCGTGAAGTGCAGCTCAAGGGCCTCCGCGGTGGCGATGCAGACGAACTCGGCCTCGGTGTCCGTGCCGGACTGGTGCTGGACGACGTCGTTCACGCCGTCGAGGGTCGTGAGGAACGCGGTAAGGTCGTTTCCGAGGCAGCGGAACGCCCGCTCCAGAAGACCCACGCACGCCGTCGCGATCACCTCCTGACCCAGCTTCTCCAGAAATTCGTTAGCGTCGACATCTAAAATTTTCACCCACGCCCACGGTTCACGCAAATCAAATCGAATTGAAAATTAATTATAACTTACGAATAGTGGAGACTTTAATATGCAACACAAAGTACAAAATTGCTAATGGAAGTGAAGCCTCCATCTAGCGGTGAAAAACAAAGCTTTAAAGATTTTCTCCTCCCGGTTCTCAGACCGTCCTTCTATCCAAAGGGTAGACGAGCCGTCGAAGAATCGAGCAATTCACTGATTATTATGCAGTGTATATATACTTATTGGAATTAGTTGCGGAGTTTTCACTGAATTAAATATAATCTCGGATAAATAAATGTATGAAAACTGTACGTTGCTGTTGAAACCAACTGAAATGTAAAGGTACATACATTGCAAATGTTATTCTTTTTATCTCTATTATCCTCTTTGTTAAAAAGAAAATTTGAAAAGTAAATAGTACGATACTACGGTGAATCTTGCAAGTGGAGCTTTTTTCGTGAAGTCCTTTTACGAAGCAAATTCAATAAAATTTCATACTTCAAACGATACTATTTTATTAAAATTAAAAAAGATTTTTCATTTATCAAAAAAATTCTTCTACACTTTATGTAAATGCCTACATTTATCACCATTTGGATTTTATCGCTTAATAAATTTTAGTCCTCGGCGGGCGCATTTGCTGCGTCAAATTTTTATAAATTTTCAGCGCTGGTATTCTCGAGAAAAAAAGATGCCCCTACTCGAGTTTTTTCATGCAAAGTAAAGAATCTCACCACTTCGCGCGGTTGAACGGCAAGGAGCGCCGGGGAAACTTGAGTTAACTGACGATCAACGCTAGCCGCGTAAGTAGCGATACAATCCATTAAGGCTTAAAATGCGCTAACTTTTTACTTCATCTCCAAGCTCATTTTACTTTCCCAAGTTTTAATTTTTTTTTATCCTCCTACCTACCTGTCCAAGTTTAGTTCTGCTTATTATGATTAGGTATCAATGTTTACTGGTTTTACGGAATTATAATTAATCTACAAAGTAATTATCCTTGTATGAAATATTTGTTTCAGTAAATTTTAAAGAATAGTAATGTAATATTACTGATGCAATATATAAAATTGATAGTAAGGTTATAATCCAGTAGGGGTCTTTCGCACGTTACTTACTAGGAGAGTGTTTCGGATTCGGATCACGGATTTTGTTGAAATTTTGAAGAAAGCCAAAATATTAATGTCTAAGGCTCAAAATTATCCATGCAGATCTTTAAGTTATTTCTCACTAAAACTAATTATTTTATAATTTGACGATAAACGCGCTGCCGCAAACCTTAGAGAAAACTTAGAAAAAGCAGAAAAAGCTAAATTATCACGTAATAATGCGAAATGCGAACTTTTAGAGAAAAACATTTACAGTGCCGAAAATTTTGAGCGAAATTTCAACAAAATTCGTGATCCGGATCTGAAATACTCTCCTTGCTCATATAATAACCGCTGCACAATTCCTGCAGGCTGTATAAATATTTAATCCGCCAGTTTTATGACTACTCTGGCGTTTGCGAATTACAAAGAGCTTTAACTGACCATGTAGATAATATACACCGTAAACGTTTGCTTTTGTGCATCTGTGGTAGATCCCGTCTGTGTGCCTGGCTTTGTTTATTGACGAGTGAGCGTATTTACACGTGTTCAGCTATAAAGCAGCTATTTATCCGTCATGAGCTGTCACGGTGTCTTAGTGTAAGTAGCGTTAATCGCTAGAAGCTTCGAGCAAACGAAATAAATTCCGCTAATCCTGCAACTAAATGTTTAGGATTATCTTTCGCTTATACATTTAAACGCGTTTTATGTCATCAATATTTTTATTTCCGCGGATATACATCTGGTTCAATTGAAGGTTTTGTCCTTTGCTCGCGTAGGAACAAAAAAAGTGTTTCTCAAAGTATCAGCAAAATCCGACTCCCTGAGATCAGGCACATCTCTTGAGGAACGAAAACTTTGAGCAAGATATAAAACTTTTTTTTGCTCGACGAACCCAGTATCTTGTATCAGCTCTATAAAAAAAGAGCCATTCAGTGAAACTGGATCAGCGTCTTTCAGCTACAGGATCCGTCCCCCGTCGGCATCCGTCGCACTGAATTAATATCGTTTAATTGAAACTTGAAGCGTCGCCGAGCAGCGAAATCTGCGCGAATTAATCCTTGGCATTGCCGCGATCCCGGCGCTTCCCGGCTAAAAATCGAAAGTAGCTTCCGGCGGGCCATTGATCGCCGCGTGCCGCGCGACGGATCGCCGCGCCGAGGCGATAACTCCCGATCCCCTCGTGAAATTTCGGTAATACGTAAGCGTTTAATTCAATGAACTCGCCAATTTCCCCGTCGCTCTAATGCCGCAGTCCCCCGTTAACCATTGTACCGGGATGGTCAATCAAGCGACAAATGCCGGGTTATAAGCGACTGCGCGCACACCCCCGCACGCGCGTGTACGTGCGTGTGCGCGCAGGCTCGCAGTCCGGCTCGCGGTTGCCGTTACATTATCTGAGCACCAGCCGCGCGCGCGGCAACGGCGGCGGCTTTTCGCAAACTCGCGACCGATCGATAAAACAAGAACGCGAGCACCATTTCTCCCTTTCTCCCTCGCGCCCGCCGCCGCCAACGCCGGGAGATATTCGCTCTATCCTCCTCTTCCTGTTTCCTAGTTAAATTCGCGACCAGCTCCACCGGGCGGATTCCTATCCTGACGGAGACATCAATACTCGGCCTAATTCTAATCTCGCCCGGCGTTACCCGAACTCCATCGATTTCTGATAAATATTGAAATTTCTGTCGAGGTACTTTTTACGTTTTTTTTAGAACGATTGCGAGATAACGAGTTACGTTGCGTTTACTAAGCTTTATTGATCCGAATCGAGTTCGCGGGAAATTTATTGATTCGAAATGTGGAATATGTGATGGGTTTTATATACTAGAGAAGTATGAAAAGATATAAGTTTCCGTGGTGTAAAATTAACCATAAATTGGTCAGAACTGGTTAATAATTTTCTTCTAAATGTGAACTACACAAACGAAGCGCAAGAAATGTTTTTTAGGGTCAACATTTGGGTATTTAGGTCAACCAATTTTTAACAGCGCATAGTTAATTTTAGAAGTTTATTTAAAATTATAAATCACCAATGTATTATAAATTTATTAAAAGAATATATTTAACAATTTGTGTGGTAACATCCTCAAAAAATATTTTCACCGCTTTTTATTATTTCGAATACACGAGTACAGCAAAATATGATTTTGAAAAACGTAAAACAAGCAAAGGGAAAACATTTCTCTATATAAAAAATATAGTTGAAAAAGAACCTACACAGAGGAAAAAAAAAATGTCGCAGAAAAATGGCATGCGATTCCTGGGTTCATCGGTATTATGAATAAACATGAAAGGAGCTTTGTTGATGTGCACTCTTTCAATCAGAATGAATACATAAAAGCCGAGAGAGGCGTGCGCGCCCTATACACGCGAAGTGAAAAATGAAGAATCAGCCGGTGCGGTCGCGCCGCGGCTTATGCACCCGCTTAAAAGATGAAAGGACCTTCACTCGACGATTTGCAAATTACTCGAGAGCCCGGCGGACGGGTGGTGCTCGAGGCTCCTCCTCGCGCCATTATGATTCGGAAACGCGGGCGGCGCAGGTACGTCGACGATGACGAGGTCTCGGGTGTATCCGCGCGCGCGCGAGGCTCGTAAAAATCTCCGCCGCGCTTGTTTGCCCGGTGCCGAGTGCGTGCTTCACGAGCAAATATTTCGCGGGCAAAGATGAGAGGAAAAAAAGAAGAATGGATGCGCGTTTGCGCGATGCCCGATTGTGACGGGGGCTACGCTTTTTGGACCCGCGGCGTATAAGACAATAAAATATTTACGCGGCTGAGAGTGCGGTGCAAGAGCCAAGCGTCTTCTCTTTTTCAGTTGTAAACAATGCATTTGAGACTCGTAGACAGATGAAAGCTTTTTTGTATATGTATTGTGAAAACGTTATTTTTATTAAATTATTGTAACTTTGCATATTAAATGGTTAATCAATAAGTTAAACATTCAATATGCATCGGTTTTGGATTTCAATTGCATTTATATTTATAAAATTTTATGGAACAATCAATAAGTTTAATACAGCTTAAAATATTGCAAAATAAAATAAATGTTTAAAATTTACCTTATTCCAAATTAAATGCAAACTTCCATACAACAAACAATTCCTTTTTCATTATTCACTCAGTCAAATATGATAACAATTTTATTAATATTTCATTTAACTGTAATCCATGAAAAATGCATTCAGTTCACGAACTTGAAATGCCGTTGAAACCCATATAAATGCACTTTTTTAATTAAAAAAGAAAAAAATTAAACAACAAAAATTCGCTTTACATTTTTCTTGAATAATCGCATTATCTCTTACGCGCCGGTGCTGCAAACACATTTGCCCTTAGATCATTTGAGGCTCACATGCACAAGGTACTCTTGAAGTTTCGGCTGAAAGCACACCTCGACCTCAACCTCCACCCAGCTGCACTCACTATTCACTGTTTCCCCAGTGCAGTCCGAAAAGTTCACTTCACGTGCTGTTTTCGTAAAACACGTACTACGTCGGAAACAGAGGGAGAGCGAGCCGGCTTTCATTGCATCTAGGTAAGTCGTCGCAATATAAGTGCCCGAATGAAAAGGTTCAAAGACGCTATTTTTTAATAATAACGAAAATCATAAAATTTATGCTTTAATAAAATATTCCGTACTTTACTTATTTTACTCATATTATTGTTATATTACGTGTAATTATACAGTGAGAGAAAATGATGATCAAGTACACTGTAAAAATTACGTGAATAAACGTAATCGAGGGACGGTTTGCAATAGTGGTAATTTTTACGAGAAAATCATCGTAATTTTTATCTGAGTATTGAACGCTAAAATAAGCTCCGTAAAACTGATGGAGATTTTCCCGTAAAAATTATAGAGCTTTTCCCGTAAAAATTACGGAGCTTCCCGTAATTAGCTATCAAGATTTAGATGCAAATTACAGTGATATTCCGATAAAAATGCACAATATTACAAACCGACCCACGATTACGTTTTTTCCCGCAATTTTTCGGTGAACTTACAACCGTACTTCATAATTTTACGAGAAAATGTTCTCAGTGTACTTACAAGGTAATTATAATTAATTTACCTTAATCATTCGAAAAAATTAGTACATTTTTTCACAAAAGTGCACTTTTAATTTTCTCGCATCGCCGAAGATATAAAAAAGAAAATGAAACCTACTCCGCAGAGGTTAATCGTGGGTGCGCGCGATGCTATCAGAGAAAGAAAAAAAAGCTCGTCCGAGCTTGCGGAGTTAAGGTAAGGGTGCGACGCACGCAATTACGATTTTCCTCTTTATTCGCGGGCAATCGCCGGGGCTCGGTGTGCACAACTCGCGTGCTAAGCCCGGGCGGAGTTACGGCTGGACTCGGACGTTCTCGAAAGGAAGGCCAATTACTCGCCGGGGGCAAATATGCGCGCGATCCATCGGACTACCGGGCTACTTGTCGGCGCTCGATTAACGAGACGTTTATGAAGTGTACTTTGCCGAATGTACGTAACGAGCCGATGCGATCGGGGAAATTGGCATTCGAACGGTCGGCCTGCGCCGACTGTCCGATCAAACACGCGCCATAGTTTTACTTTTGTTTATCGAGCCGATTGCTTTCTGAGAGATAACTCGCGAGTGTCGGCAAGTTTGCTCGTTCTAATTTTCTTTTTGTCTTCGTACTTTTCTTCATCCGCAGGTGGAAATGTCATTTCTCGCCGGTCGTTAAAATTAATGTGCGCGCCGCGCGTGTCCGTGGTGCTTGCTAAACAAGTATTGCGTGTGTTACATAATTGAGTAAATGATTATTTGTATTTTTGAAATCAACTAGTTACTAAATCCGGTTTTCACGCGGACATGGGTTGCATAAAAAATTAAAATTAAAATATAGTTTTAAAATGTTTTGATTCTACACTGTAAGAAAAATAATGCCAAGAGTTTACTATAGATTTGTGAAGTTAACAGCGGATAATTAGTAATTTGTTTAATAAAAATTATATTTTTTCCAAAATTTAAGGGGTTATTATACATCCTGCGTAAAAATAAGCCATAATTATGAATAATAATTCATTTAAATTAAACTGCGCTTAGATCTTTAGTTGCAGCTTAATATTGTGTGATCGATTTACCGCTAGGGGGATTCTGAGATATTCATCCTGGTAACAAGTTCGTTGCCTCAATTATATATGTACACTGTCTTAAGCCCTACACTCACATGGAAAAGCTATCATTGAATTGATTTTAAGAAACCATGCATTCACTGAACAAATCGCTTGACTCTTGTAATAGTTGCGATTAAATGTAACTAAAATTACAATTAAAAAAATCGTCCACCACACATAACACGAACGATGGGAGCAGTATGTATTGTTGCTCTTCATAATTAATTCTTATTCTTATTCAACAAAATTATGGAGCATTCGAGTCATTTACATTATAATTAAAAAAATCGCAATGATCGTTTTTCTTTCACAATCATTGAAGAAGCAAGTCGAAAGAAATCCATAATTGTACATTGAAGCAATGAGCTCTTATTTTTCTCAGGGCATTGCTTATTGAAAGAAAATTTATTGTACAAAAATCCGTAATCGCAACATCGACATTACATTACATCGCACATTTCGCCAATACTTATCTTTCTCCTTAAAGTTTTCTCGAAGATCACGCATTTGTGTTCGATCCGCGGAGGGTGCAAAAAAATTCAAAGCTTATCCTTGAGCAATGACGTTTCAGAGTTTCAGAACTCCTAGTCCACGTTAGATGCGATTTGGCAATGTCAGCGCTCCATTCATCCTCTAAATTGCTTTCGAATATAAGCCTTCTATATTCATTTACGTTTGCTATGGATGGGTAGAATCGTTCTCGCTTATAGAATTAGAATGTTCTTCTCTTTCTACTCAAATTTGACATTAAGAATTTTAATTAAGACGTGTCTAAAGGTCTACTATCTAAAGTCCAAACTAGTGAAATTTCTCCAAAAATTGGTGAAAATAACTTTAGAGGATACTATTTTGCCATAAGCTTACGAACCAATGTTTTTTAATGAAAGATTAATTTAGGAAAATAAACAAACAAATTTTGATTGCCAATTAAACAATGAATATCTAAAGTTATTAAGACACTTTTGGATAACCAAGACGTTTTATTTGCAAAATAAATAAAGGAAGTACTTAGGATATAAATCGTCTCTTATTCTTTAGTAGAAGCAATTATCTTCGCAAAAAAAATTTAATATTCATCTCATCGGAGCTCCAGAAGTATTAAATTGCTCCACAATGAGAAGCCGTAGCTGGTCCCAATTATTGTGATGATAACGGCGCGCAGTAAGGCGGGTACGACTACTCTCCATTGTTTCCCTCTCTCCCAATTATTTTGCATTGCAAGTATTTTGAGCAGTATTCCATCATTTGTATCACTTTGGGATTATCGCCGGCCGCGTAATCGAATTGAAGCTGTTGTCCCTTAATTGTTCAGAACAATCAATACGTATTCTTGATTTTATTCATGCGGGATCATGAATATGTATAATTCAAAACTGAAACTTCTACAAATGATGATATGGAAATCGAAGGGATTGGACGGAGTGCAACGGATAGGGCGCTAATAGCAAATGCACAGTCATTCGAAGAGTAAACGTAGCTTCGAAATATAAGATGTAAAGTGCGTGGTCATTTTTTTTGTACGATGTTAAAGCTCCGTAGAACAGAAATGTAATTGTAGCCGGTAAATAACATGTTATTCATAAGATGTTATGATTATGCAATTAAAAGGGAAAATTCATATGTTATTTTTTAAATAAACAAATATTATTGAACGAAACTAAAATTTTTTTACAAACAGTTTCACAACTTTAACCTAGTTTTAAAAAGTAAACATTTGTTTTTCTACCAATATGTACATACAAATGCATTTTACTCGAACAATTGTCCTCCATCGAGCTGAGATTGTAAGGGAACGCGATAGCTATAATAAAAATTGCATATTTTTTTACTCATCCATTGAAATCCTATTTCTACGATTCTCCGCGTCGCGTCCGCGGAATAAAATGTGCATAAAATAAAAGTCACTCGAAACTAATGCCGCGCGGGAAGTATAAAATACAGAGGAAGTTGGTAACATATGAATAGTTCCACGAGTGGTCCATGCATATTTATGCGAAATCCGGCATAAGGCATTATTCACTATAACTTTTTGATTCGCACAATAAATTCTCCGCGCGCAAAAAGGCGCATAATGCCACCGAAGTAAATTACGAACTTTTCGTAACATGAATATGCATCCAAAGTGCGCCTCGCCGTATGCACGAAGCCAGCCTCCAAGACAAATAGTTACAACATCGAATTTAAACATTATGCAATTAATTATGCAGGGGTGGAAGGCCCATTAGAGCGTCTGACACTATTAGTGCTCTACACGCTGATTTTATGCGGAAGGCGTAGAAGTGGATCCTCGAGCAGGGTAACCGAGCCTCCTAAAGTCGTAATGATTCTGTAACAAGAATGTTTAATCCACGAGTTTTCCTTAATTCTGCATTCGTTTACGGGCAACTTTACCCAGCGATTTTAAACGTCGCGGCTATTTAGAGACGCACCGTGCCGCTCGCAATGTGCAATCGAGCTTTTTTTATTATCTTTTTTCCTTGCCTCCCCTTAGAAGCCTAGAAAACTTTCACCGCGTTAATTCTTCCCTTGGACATGGTAAATGAAGAAGAAAACGGCAAGTACATATGTACGGCTTCGAGGCGAGACGATCATCGCCGCGAAGGAGTTCTCGAGTTTGCGTTACGCAACCACGGCGGGTCTCTACGCTGTTTCGTCGTAAAAGTCGTCCCATAAGCTTAGCATGATGAATGGAAAAAAGAATATATTATCGATGCTCACGGTTATTGCGGTATAAATTACCATCGCGGTCATGACAGATCCTTCGCAAGAGAGCCGTACAAGCCATGATTTCTTCATTGTTTATTGGCAATATCAGATTTTAAACGGTACTTTAATTCATCTTTTAATAATAAATAGATTTTTTTACGCGCTGAGATGTAATTTGAATAAAATTGATTGATTCACTTAAAAAAACTTGTTATAAATGTGCTATTTTTCGATCAGTTTTCAGGTAAATTGATGGAAGCATTTAGCGACGCGTGTTTAAAACTAATTTGTTATTTAAAAAGTTATGTGTATCCCCAGTTTGCTTTATACGTTACTCAATTACGTTATAATTTAATTAATGGATGGGTTAAAAGCCGCGCGTACTCGCGTGTGTGTAAAAGTTACTCTTTAATAAACTGCACGAGAATATTTTCTTTATCGGATTTTTTTATAAACTCATCAAAGCGGATTATTAAATTTAAAGGATTACAGGCTTATCAAGTATTGATCGTATTTTAAAAATTTCAATTATTAAGAGCTGTGGAAAGATGCTTTATAAAACGCTAATACATTCATACTGATTAATGAAATGTAGGAGTAGGATGGACGATATTTTTTTATGTAAATGTAATGTAAATATTTTAGCGGAAATCTTATTTACGTATCCTATGTAAATCTTGACCTAATAGGAAACCTAAACCTTCCTTCCGCCCTCTGAATAAAAAATTGACCGGAGTGAATGAAATTCCGAAATATTCGATAAAAGGCATTTTAATCGCTGTCAAGCTAGATACTTTCAATTATGTGCAGAAAAAAAAATCCCTATGGTATCTGTTAGCGTTGCGTAACACTGTTACTTAAATAAGAAAAAAAAATACTGTCGCTTGCAAGTGACAGCAACTTTTAAAATAAACAACGCGGTACAAGTTAGAAAGAGCTGGATGAAGTGGATGTTTTGGTTAATTAATTGCAGTTTTATGTAAACGCGACTTCGTGAATCGACTTTACGTAGTTACAACTGACCCGTCAATTGCACGCGTACTCCACTAGGCTTTTATCGCCGAGCCTTTTATTACGGTCTACGCTCCTCAAGATGTACATCAGTTGAACACCAGTCGATTTCAATCGCAAACGTACAGAGTTTTATTTGTAAATATATCAATATTAAAAGTCTAAGAATTCGGAATAAAGGGAATCACTTTAATCGTCTTACCGCAGTCGTAATTGAGCGTCTCGTAGATGTCCTCCAGGAGATTGTAGTTCTCTTCAATTTCTACGTTATCAAGCAGCTTTTCTCTGAAAATAGTCGGTAAAATGCTACTGGCTAAGATTTGATCCTCGTAAAAGATCCTCGAATTCGAATACAAAAATAAGTGCATTACTTGCAAACGCAATTCGCGAGTCCGTAATATTTTATTAACAAAATACAACAATTGAATGCACAACGTTGAGCTTTCTCGTCGCGTATATTTGCGTATAAAATAACTTGAAGTGTCGCTTTGAATTAAATTGCGCGGAAGGGAGAAAGAAGGGGTGTGCTTAGAATGAGCCGCGGGATCTTTCCATCATCCACCGCAATTTCAAAAGTACACTTTTGATTATGCATCAAGCCGAAGTTAAATAACGCCTCGAAAGATCATTTCGCTGTAACACTTCGCGTGGTGTGAGCAAAAAAATTGTTTCATTCACTTTAACGTTATTCTCCGCGAAATAAAAACTCATGCACAATGGGACGGGAAAGAAAGTGTAAAGTGCTTACAGTGACGCTAAAGTTGGAAGTGGCAGCTCGCTTTTGCTCAAAAGGGCGTCCAGTGCGACGGCCATTACTTCGTTCTGAAAACAGGGCAATATGTTGGTTAATTTATCAAGTATTAAATTTCCTTTAGAAAGGTAATTTTTTTTATACAATTTATTTAAGAAACGCTTTGAGATTATTTAATCGAATAATTTTGGTTTTCATTGGAGCATAAAAGAAATTGCGCACCGCGCCGCACGGCAACTAATTATCGCGATAAGTTTATCGCGATGCATTTACATATCCGGTGGATAAAAAAACAGTGTACTTGAATTTTTATTTCACGCCAAATCTCAGCTAAATATCTGAGTGTATTTAAATTTCAATTTTGTAGCTAAGGGTTTCCCGGGGCTCGTGCATGGAAGCAGCCCCTAAAGTGCCAGATGTAATCATTGACGAGCATCAGTCAAGAAAATATATGAAATTTCAACCACCGACAAAACCTTTAAATTCAAGATAAAATCTGCTACAAAATTTCAATCAAATCCTACTCTAAAATAAGCATTATCCTGTCGGCACATGCAGTGAGTCTTATCACTGAAAAAGCTTTTGGTATTTTTAACTAAACATGTTTTGAATTAACTAAACATTTTTGAAACTAAAGTATTTAGTAGTTTAAAAAAAAATATGTAGTTGCTTCAAAGAAATTATTTTGTTGGAACTGCTTAAATAATTATTTCATACTACAATATATTTTCTTATCTTATATTATATTTCTATTTTTTCAGCATTGGATCAAGCCCAAGTGATCTGATTTTGGCAAAAATCACCAACCACCTTTGCAAAATATTCTCAGGATTTCGTAATAAATCGTGAGTAATTTTTACCAAACAGGCCACTCGATTCAACGATTGCCAACGACATCAACAATTTTCGCAAAAATACGAGAATAATACTTATCGAACCATTCGCTTAACGCGCAAAAGCAGTAACGTAACGTTCTATTTGAAAAAAAAAGCTTTAACGAGATATTTAACGACAGGACACGAAGGACAGTCACAATCGAGCCAGCAAACGCAGTAATAATTAAACGCGTCGCTCGATACGCTAGGAACGATTGATCGAGTGACTTCTTTGACGCGCGGGATCGCTTCGAGCTTCGCAGCGACGAAATTCACCGCGGAAATCGCGCAAATAGCCCCCGCCGGGGGCAAAAAGCTCCCGCTTCCGCCGCAAGCTCTGATCACACGCTTACGCGCGAGCTCCGATATAAGACGCGTACCAATCGCGCGCCGCAACGCGATTAAAGGCTCCCAAACTCGATTTCTCGCGGGGGGATCTTTGTGCCCCGGAGTTCCAATTGGGTGGTGCGCGCACACGAGCCGCGGATGGCAATCGATAAGGCCCGTCGTCGTGACAGGCCGTGTACACGGCGGAAGGTCAAACTCCTGCTCTCTTTTGATATACGCTCTCGATATTCACCTCGCCCGGGTCTTAACGTGCTTTTTTAGACGCGCGCTCTTTTTTCGGCGCCGGCTGGTTTAGCACAAATCGCACCCTTTTTATTTCGAAATCACTGCGGCGGGTTCCTTCGCTCGTGGGGAAAATCGAAGGACGCGCGCCCGAGCCTTTCGTATGGTCCTTTTTCGGTTTTCGTAAGCGGAGGTAATTTCGGCGGGGGTGAGAGGGAAAAAAACGAGCTTGATAAATGATCGTTTATTTTGCTACGGATCAATATGCGCGTCGCGCAAATGTACCTTCAATTATTTAAGTCCTTGGGCGGGATTTCAGATTGCGCGTTTTATTGTTCTTGCTGAAATATAAAATTTTTCGTTTCGCGCGGAATAAAAGTTTCGGAAGAATGGTAAGTTTGAAAGAACTTTTTATTAAATTTTTATTTTCGTTTGTGAACAATTTTAAGTGGTTCGCAAGTTAAATTTAATATCGCCCCGGTCGAATTTTTTCATGGCGACTGATTAATCGTTATTTAACAATTTTTCATTTTAATGAACATAAAATTAATTCATGTTAATAAAAAACTTCGAATATAGTGTTTAATAAGATTTTATACGGAGAGAATTTTGCGGACTATTTATCATACTAGTAACTATTTTTTCAAAAAAATCTTATAATTCTTCTGGTTTTCTGTAAAATTTTCTAGCGTGGCTGAGCTACGAATTAAAAAAAATTTCCCGTAATTTTACAAACTAATTTCCTCCGTAATATCATTTTAGTGAGACAAAATTGAATACACTTGCGAGTAAACAAATATTACGCAATTAATGTTATATCACTCGCTATTAAATATTTACATTTTAAATTAATGTTTAACAAACTCGTAAATTTCAAGATTAATTTTTCACGAGAATAAAACATAAACAAGATACAGCTCGCTTCCCTGTTTTCGCTGTTTGAAAATACTGAAAAAAAATATCAGGACAGGGGCACGCACGGAGCTCGGCGACGCGTCGGCCCCGTCACTCAAGCGATGGGGGGCGCGGAAGATTGATTCAATTTCGAGTTTTCAAAGTTGCGCGCAAAGTGACCTTATTGACGCGCGGGCGGGCGTGCCTACGCGGGGCTCAACATTTTGCGCCCGGCAGCTTTTTTGCGCGCCTGTTCCGTCTTGGAAAATCCGATTACGGTCACCGCTAACGGACGCATTTTGCGCGGACGCCCGCGCGGATGTACACGAGCGCGCAACTTGATTTTCGTCAATTTAACTACCTAACGAAGTTCCGATCGCAGTCTGTGCCTCCCTCCCCTCCCCCCGCTTCTCGCTCAATCCTCGAAAATTAAAGGCAGCGGGTGGCGCGAAGTTCGAAACGACGAGCGGGTGTCTCGCGCGTTCGCGCAAAATGGCAACTGCGCGAAAGAAAGGAGGACGAAGGACGGGGGAATCGCATTTACTCGCCGAGTGGAAAATGCTGTTGGGAGGAAATAGTTCATAAAATATTTGACGGTCAGCTTGACGGACACGGGAATTTTATTTGCCTTAAAAGCTCCTGTTTTTCAATTCTTAAGACCCGCGCGCCCGGGTTATTATTTTTGAGGAAAAATTGAAGGCGCCTTGTTCGGGGGAAACTGAGTCTCTTTAGTGAGACCCGAATGATGGCTGGTTAGAAGTCGTTAAAACTACGGTTAAAACTTCTAAATTTCGCATACTTTAAGTATCAGGTGAACGTTTCAACGCTAAACGAGTTAAACGGCTGCTGGTCTCTAAGCGATTCGAAATATTAGCCGGTAATTGCGATTAAAAAATTTATTCGGATAAGTAAAATTAAGTTGATTAAATCTATCGGTTTAACCCTCTAGCTCTTTCAGCGTACGCAGTATGAAGCAAAGATCAAAGATTCTTTTGTTAAAGTGTACTGAATTTGATTAAAATCTTTCTTCGAAAGATAATATTTCTGAATTATAATTTAAAAAAAGATTATTTCATATCTATTAAATTATCGCAAAAAAATAATTACATAGTTAAATGGTTACAGGACATAATTATTAAACTGTTTTTCCTGATATTGGGCCAAAAGAAGTGTTGTCGTAAAAATTCAGTTATAGCTCCTACATTTCATTTTGTAACACTTGTAATTTTGAGTATATTAAAATCTCAATGTGGGTATCAAATTCGAATAAAAAGTTTGGCGTGGGTAGTCATAATCTCATTTTAACGTGGAAACGTTTATAGTTACGCTGTTTATAATCTTATTGACATTTACTCCTTTACAATGGACCTACGCAAACATTTAATACTGAATTCAACGCGATTGAAACTTCAAATTGTACATTACTTATATGTATATCTCTGCAAATAAATGTAAACGTAGAAATTTTTAATTAACGATTGTTGTTACTTCTATAATACCAAATAAGATTTTATTCCTAAGAACAAATTAAAAACTTGGGACACCCTAAGTTTGTATTTACCCAGACTTGTATCCATAAAATTTTGGAAAACCTTGTAGGACTTTATAGCGCAGTGTATTAAGACCTTTACTACCGAGATTCAAAGTCTTGCTCTTAGAATTACCCAGTTAATGCTTCAACTAGTGGATTGCTGTTTCCACCAAGTTAGTTTCTAAAAAAGCTCTTAGTGACTGCAGCTTGTCAATAAGCAATTGAATTTAAGAAAAACAACTTCGTACTCCAGGGAATAAACATTTAATCCTCAACCCTCGGCTACATCTAAAATGAAGAGATTAGAGTACGAAAACCAATTTTGAGCGCTGAAACGTGAGGTACAGAGAAAGCAAGATTTAGAGGACTCTTAACTCTATTTTTAGAGCAACTAAACTTAACGCCTGTGCGCTAAAGTTTTTAATTTGAAACGCGGCGGCCCAAAACTGTGTTCAAAATTAAAATAATTTAAGAGGAACAAACGAAAAAACATTGCGCTGCTAAACGTAACTTGCACTTCCTCCCCGCGTTCATTTATAAACGCAGAAACAAGGCCAAGTTTACTTGTGCGTCCCAGTTACCCGGCGTTAAAAGAATAATATAATTCTGGCTCGTTATATTTACTCGCATTCAGTTAGGTAATTAGCGTCCAGCCTCGAGATACGATCGCTCGATCGATTTATCGAATTAGCGCGTCTCGCAGGTCGCCGTTACCCTCGTAACGCGCGGGGGGATTAATCGATAGAAGATGAAAATACCAGGAGCCGGGTGGGTATCGCTTTAACGTCGGCGGAAAGGCTATATTTGTGCGGGAAGCTTACCGACGGATTGGTCAGCATCAGCACCGCGGCCTTAAGGTGCTTCAGGTTCAGCGTCTGCGTGTCCTCGTGGTCCTCGATCTCCTCGCCGAGCAGCGACGAGGCGATCTGCACCGAGGACTGCCTGCACGGCTTCAGCCTGTCGTCCTTGCGGTGCTGCTGCCTCGTCGGCGTCCTCGCCTTCGGGTCATTCTCGTCCGCGCTCTGGCTGTCTCGCCGCGCGAAACCGGAAAAAGGGCACGCCATCCTCCCCGTCGATCCGCTCCCCTATCCTTTCTTTTATTTCCCTTCGAAGTGCGTCCGGCTCACGGGTCAACACTGGCCGCGTTGCATCCTCTGCCACCTCGACATCGGAATCGTTTGTTTACGTTCGGCAAAGGTCGTTTTTCCCTTTCAATTTGTCAGCGAGCGCGCGCTTAACTTTACTTAGAAGCTACTCGGATGTTGCCCCCTTGGGTGTTACGTGTAATAATGTAATAAACGCGAATCGAAACTTCGGAATTTGTGTATTGCGATTATTGCCTCGTCGTCAGAAGCGGAAAATCATTCGCATCGAGTGGGTGCGCTCGAGCTTAACGAATCGTCCACTGCCCATCGAAATAATAACACTTGAGCGTCCACGTGACGTTGCGCGCCAATTCCTCTTGATTGTCACCAGCGGCTGCGACTACTCTGTTTACCTCTCCCTCCCGCAGCCCCAAGACCAAAAAAAGACTAAATAGCCAGTAAAAAAAACAAAGAGATCGAGTATCGCGCCCGGCACAGCGAATCAGTTCGCGCGGTCAACGCGTATCCGGGCGTGCGATCGCCGAGGGACCGCGAGCACAGTATTAATAGCCATAACCCGTGGAGGACTCGCTGGCGGCTTCGTAAGGTGACGATCCCCGCGACCTGGCTGCAGGTGCGACGCGCGGCAGCATTCCCGGCCCGCCCTCCCCCCGGGCTTCCAGGCCGACGGGGTATGCCCTCCCGCGATTAGCGACGGCGGCGTTTCTACTACTACGTGTTTACGCGGGCGCAGTAGGGCACTCTGCTGCTGCTGCTGCTGCCGCTGCTGGCTGACATAGCGGGCCGTGTCGGAGCGCGCACCGCCATACTGCCCTCGAGAATTGACCGAGAGAGGCAGGCAGCGCCGGTGGGTGGCGGGTGGCCCGGCTTGCGCGCGAGCGCCCGCCGCCAGAGGGAAGCGACCCGCGGGTGCGAGCGAGAGAGGGAGAGAGGCGCCCAGCAGCGAGTGGAGGGGAGGAGGACGCGGGTTGACGGGGTGGGGGTGCGCCAGCCCGAGCGGGGGTGGGTTCGCCCCCTCCCCGCGCGCGCGCGCGTCGTCTCCGCGAGCAGCAAACCGAAAAACCGAGCCGATGCCTCGCGAAAATCTCGAGGCGATCGTTGGCTAAACGAAGGGGGAGAGAACGGCGGGTGCGAGCTCGCGAAGTAAAAAGGAGGCAAGGAGGTGCAGCGAGGGATTTCGAGGGAGTCGCGGGAGGATTACGGGGGGCTGGATTTTCTGGGCTTGACTGTTGTAATGGAAATTTTAATGTCTCGGTAAGCTGCGAGTTGGAAGGGAAAATAAGGAGTTTTGAAATACGGGAAGGATGCGTAGGGTAAGAGTGGGCAGAAAAGGATGTGCATCGTGCTGCACTGTATTTTAATCTTTAATTTGGTACCTGCTACGCACTCGTGTAGGGAAAAAAATGTGGATTGACGTTATTAGAGATATAACTATTTATTATTTCTCACATCTCTTACTAAAATGCATTGTAAAATCATGCCTTGTGAGATAATTTAATTGAACCTTATAGAGTTTGAGATCGAAACTCTCGAATCTTGAAATTGGCGAGTCTGAATGAGGTCGCTAATGGAGGTTTGCAAAATTATTAGAGTTCGTGCTTCGAATGCTATTTTGCAGAAACTCTTTCAATTGCTTTAGTGCACTTTTTCCACACAAAGACAATTCAAGCTTTAAATTTCAATTGTACTATAACAGATTTTTAAGAGACCCTTGACGATCCCGCTCCGAAAAACCATTGACACCTCGGCTTTGTGAATTGCTTTGGATCTGAACGCATATTTCTTTTAGGAGGGAGATAATAGAGAGAAGAGATGAACAAAATAATCGCAGCCTCTTCGACAATCAAGAGGAATTAGTTCACAACGTCATGAGGACACTCGAATGATATTATTTCTATGTGCATTCTGATCCAGAGTCCGTCTAGTGGTAAAATAAAAAAAAAACATTAAGGGACGTTTATTCCTCATTAGGTACAATTAGATTTATTACTCTGCACATTCTACGGGCAAAATCTATAAAACATCGAAAACATATTTTTTTTGCCTAGCATGAGATGCCTTAGTCTATCTAATCAATTTACCAGCGCGCGAAGCGCTCGTTCAACTTCTAGAGCAAGAAAAGAAAATGCAAAATGTACTTAATATTTATTATCGCAAAACGAACGTTCATTTATGTAAGCATATGTGCACACGATTAAAATGAATAATGAATTTTTCGATCTTCTAAGCGAGTACGAGCCAGTTTCGTAATTAACTGCATCTACAATTCATTTCTTTCTTTTTGATTTGGGCGTTTATTTCAGAAAAGCGAACAAATTCTGTCAAATATTTTAGGTCAAATAAAACACATACTGTTTTGAAGAAAATATTTTAAAAATATATCCTCACCAGCACGTTCATCTTCATCAAATATTCAGCGCGGTTCTTTATGGAACTTTTTACAGGACATGTGGTTATTTTTAACCATAACATTTATTTTATTACATATTTTCGAGCATATTAAATTTGAAAAAAATTGAACGTTCGTTCTGTAAATTAAAACAATAATTTTTTTTAGCCAGATTAATATTTAAATGCTCGCATTGTGCGATGCTATTTTAATGTGATACCTAAAATACTAATTGGGTCACAGCTTTCAAACTTGACAAGATGAACTAATGCTACTTAATTAATAATCAGGTAAGTAATATTTAAAATTTTAGTAATTTTTTTGTTTTCCATAAATAAACAAACAGACAAGGTAAATAATTACCCAATAACTTTTTAAAATTGATACATTTTAAAGTCTTTATTTAAAATGATCGTGCCAATTGAGGATATCGCAGCTAGAGTTCTATTTAAATGCTGTTCTTGTTAATAAAGATTCTTAACATTGACGACTGTAAATAAAACTTTTGTTTACATCAAAATCATTTTTTGCGAAACTCTAAAAAAATACTATTTTTGCGCTCTGACGCGAAAGGGCATTTACGAATATAAATAGCAAGAAAAGCAAAAGGGAATAGCTGAAATGGTCCATGGTGAAGTAGAAAACAATACGTCCTCGCGTGCCGGGAAAAGCGCGCTATCTCGGTGCAGAGTGGAAAAAATCCACTGTACATAAATTTTTCAACCCTCCGCCGAGATAGTATAACGTTTTGCTTTTACGCCAGCGACGCTGAGCGCAAAAGCACCCAGTTCATTTAGCAGTTAAAACGCGAAGTAAACAAGAAGCTAGAACCCATCGAGAGCCAGAGTTAAAATAGTGCGTAAAAATAAAAGAAGTAGAAGAAAATTGGTAAAACACATAATGACTCGATTCGCCGGGAACAAAGAGCGAAGAAACAAACAGCGACGGGAATAGTACGCGCCTCAAAGAGTTTAAAGTAGCGCGAAAGAGAGGGCATTAGAGCGCGGCAGGGGGCGGGAGAGGGAGAAAGAGAGACATCCGGACAGACAGATAGAGGCGAAAAGGGAAGACGGAGCTCGTAAAACTAGAACGAAAGTTATCGATAGAGGGGGTGTGCAGAAGCGGCGAGAGCGAGAAAGGCTGCGCGAAAAAGGAAAGGCACCAGAATGGAAGGAGGTTAAGGGGAAGAGTGTACTGGCGCGCAGGCGCTCGTTCATCTGGAATTGCAAACCCTCGCCCCTCGCCCCCCGTAGCCGAGCTTACGCGCTAACTGTCTACCGCCGAATTATCGACCCTTTATCAATTTTCGCGTGTATCCGCGTTACCGGGAAAGAGGCGCGAAGCACAAGGGCTAGGGGATCCTCGGTGCTGGTCGGGGTTCTAATTGCTCGACAAAAATATTCAGGGCAGCGGTGCGTGTGCTTTTTATATTTGAAAATTCGCAGCGGAGGCGAGCTTTTTCGCGCTGACGCTCCGCGTATCTTGAAATTCTTTTTCGCGCCGACATAAAGCTTCCTCTGTTGGGGGGAAAATGTAGATAGGCCGACAGAGAAAGAAGAGAATGTATTTTAATCCGGATCCTTTTCATTTAAAGGTTCGTGCCACCTTTATGTTATTCCGATTTTATGATTTTATTGAATTATTTGTTTAATTAAACAAGTACAAGAAAAAACTTTCAAAATGTATACATCCCTTAAATTAAAATATTGCTACGATTGAATTAAATTAAACTATGTACTTGCTTTAACTTTTTACATTATTTGAATTTTCAATCGGTTCAATTGTAACTATTCCAAGCAAGTATTGCAACTTTTCCTGTGATAACAGTTTGTGGTGGGACTTTTTTCTCCGCTCGAACGATTCTGGGGGAGTATGCTTTTTTGCTTTCCAGTTATGCAGTATAAGCTTTCACATTTCCGATCGATGGACTAATTAACGGACTACTTGAAAGTGCCGAAATTGCATCCAACAATTGAAAACAATTTTGTACAATTATGATAATAAATTCAGAAAGTTGTAATATAAAAGCTGTGGATTAGAATAACTATTAGAATAATAATTTCGATTATTTTTAATTATAATAAATTATTATTTCTAATTTGCAATTTGTTTTTACATAAAGATATTTATTACGGACATTTTAGGATGAAGCTGCAGAAATATTTAGTTTTCTATACATTTCTCAGTATGTTTGTGGCCTTGCTAACTTCCACAAAGTAACAAACTTTCAAATGGAGAAATGTATTGCAGAATCACAAAGCAAGAAAGATATATTATTTCTAGTATTATTTAAACTTGTAAATACTATATTAATTTTTTATGTTAGAATTTTTTTATATTTAGTACATTTTGTAGCAATATTATAATACTTCTTAATTTATTTCATTCAAATTAGAATCAATCCATTTATTTTTTGAGGTCTACTAACTATCTTGTTTAAGAACATTAGAGTGAAATACAGTTATTGGTGTAAATGACATGTTAGGTGTTAAAAATTCCTGAAGCGTAGACACTCCTTTACGAATTCGCCGATCGAATGGATAACCCATTGGTCGTTTATCGGGATACTTTTTATCCCTTAATCCACAAAATGATATTCCGGATTTGCATTTCTGATGATAATTTGCCAAATCTTCTGCCTATAAAAAAAAATTAAGTTTGTAAAAGTCTTTTGGATAAAAGAATGAATACGAAAGAAACTACGAAGTATTTCTTATAAAAAGCTTGATTACCCTATCTTTATTATAATCCGAAATCATAGCAAACACGATCATTGGATATCCGTCTACAGTTCCTTTTGGTACCAACATGTGCTGAGGCCAGCCGCATCCGCAAAAATTGAATTCGTCTAGTTTTAAAACATCGCTATCTTTAGGTCTCCCAGAATCCAGATTTCTAAAAGTTTGCTCGAATGGAATAGTTACACTTGAGTCTGTTGATTTTCGCAGAATTTTGCTTTCACCGGGGCGTACTGTAACAATAGATTTCGAAGTTTATTTAAACCCTATTGAAATTCATTGGAGTATTTGTTTGATCCATTACTCACGTTCGGCAACAAATTTATCCATTTCAATCATTAACTCTTTTTGCTGCGGCAATTCTAGAGTAAACTTAGCAAAATCAGTAGTTGGTGCTATGAAAATTCTTACGGTACCGTATTTTGTCGAATTGGATGTATTAACGACTTTAATAGAATAAGTAAACTCATTATGATTTAGATGTGTAACTCTTACTAAGATGGGACCTCGTGGAAAGAAGTCTAGTCCCCGCGACATGTTTAAATCACTTTTCATAAAATATGTATGCAGAATATTTGTGTCAATTGCTTTCTTTTTATCATTAAAAGATTGCAATTTAATTTCTGTTATTCGAATATTCTCAAAATTCAACTGTAATAAAGTGATAACAATATCTGTTGTAAAATTTGCATTTTTTATAAAATTTGCTATTAGAAGGACTTAAATATCTTTTTTAGCTTACGTCATCGGTCTTGTAAGAACTCAAAGTATTTTTGTACTCGGTAAATATATCATCTATGAAGGCGTGCCATCTGTAAAATACGGGATCTCTCATTGCTGTATGCGGTAATCCCGTGACACCTATACCTTGCTATAAAGTTAATCAAATAATTTTTAATTATAGGCACCGCTTAAAGATTAAGATTTAAATTATTCATTGGAATGATACTGTAGTTCATCTTAAACAAAACTAAATTAAACAAATTAAATTGATTTATGGTAAACTTACGTTGTATTTTAACTTTGGATCAATTATTAAAGCTATCAAATCGTGACCCAGATTGTGTAGACTTCCATAGTATTCCTGATTAGGTGACAGCATGGATGCTTCTACTATATTACCCATTATGTCAATTCCTCTATCATTGTTAATATCGATCTCGTTACCATCAGAATCGATAACTTTTCTTTTATGTATTGCTTCGTATATTCTTTCCTTGTACCGCAGCATATCCTCTAAATCCACTTCTTCCTTAATATCTGGTCTATTGATGTTACTAAATCTCATACCGTCAGGTCGCGATGTCCACGGTTTACCCGCAATATTCAGACTTAATCCTGGGAAGTAACCTTCAATGGGTTGGCTCCAATCTAACAAACGCTCAACTAAATCCAGGTCGTTACAAAGACGCTCGACATTAAACCTAATAATATTTAGATAATTTCATTATTATTTCTTAAATGAATTAGGATTGAACAATTTTGCAGTTGTAGATATATTACCTAGTTAAAACTTGCTTGTGCATGTAGTAAAAAAGTTCTCCTCTTCTATCCTTCTTTACTACAACATCAGGACCTTTGTAAGGATGTACAAGATGCCAATGCCAATGGTGTAGATTAATACCTATGTCTTCTCTAAAATAAGCTAAGCGATGTTCTAAATTACGATTATTACCAGTGCGGTCTTCACGTATTTCAATCGGCATCTTATGAAAAAAATGTACTATTAATTACTATTGTTTTTTATTTCAATCATTCAGTTGAAATGTTACTTTACTTACGCGGTCGCCAGGCTCAGTAAGTATGTGACTCATTTCTTTTGCTTCCCGAATCGATTGACCATTTACGAATAATTCCGGAAAAATTTCTGGATACAATGGTAATTCTAAATGACGCGTATCCTTGCGATGTAAAATAGCAGAAGCAAGTGAATATGCAAACAATTCCGGATTCACCCGGTCACGGCAGAAGGCAGCGTACGCTATCAAATCTTCAACAGTTTTTAAACCTTCAAAAAATATAGATAATTAGTATTCTTTTGTAAAGTTACCATGTAAAGATACAATGTGTAAAAATTATTGATTTATTGTAGTTACCGTTATATTTTATATTCTAATAATGACATTATAAATTTTTAAACATACCAAGAAATATTGATATTAACTGGCCAGCTGCTTCTTGGTGCTTCTCGTGAAATACTGAGAAGTGATCCTTTTTTTTAACAGATTTAACTTTATCTACTTGAATATTCATTAAATCATCCTTCAGCATATTTCCAATATCGATTCTATTTCCTTCTTCCAATCGAAAACGTTCTAAAATTTTGTCAGCATCTTTTCCATACTTTTTTGGCTAAAAGATATTTTTCTTTGAATTTTTAAATATTTAATTTAAATTATCCATTTGAATTAATATCTTAAAAGTTTACCAGCTGATCTGGGTGCAAATCGAAGAAACACGTTGAATCAGAATCAACTTTTGGAAAGAAAATTGGTTCGCGAAGCCGATAAAACAAATACAAGAGGTGATATGGTTCGACTTTTTCTGATGACATTTTCTTTTATGGAAATTACTACTTTGTAATCCAATAAAAACTTCAAAAAGTAATTTCCTAAACTAAGCAATTACAAAAGAAATACAAAGTAAGTTCTTAAAGCAGATGCACTTTCAGCAAACTGTCGCAATCGCAAACTCAGTTTTATACTTTGTTCACAGGATATTTGTGGTTTCGATGTTCTTTTAAAATCGCATTTTTGATGTTCGGAAATGCATCGGGAAACCGCAAACCAAAAGATATAAGAGTTATTTATTGGCAAACATTTTATTAATTTTTCTCTTTAAAAATATTTTGTTTTCGTAAGTGTTGATAATGATTTGTAAATTGCACAATAATAAAATATTTATTATGCATAAAGATTATAGTGACAATAACAGCAATATTACTAATTAATAATAATAAAGACCGTGGCACCAATTAATTTATCCAATGAAAGCATTTTTATACAACCTTTCTTTATTTAAATTATTTATTGGTATTATTAACTCATTATATTTTTTATTAAATTAATGACTATTTAACTAGCTCAATAACTTCTTTTAGGTATCAAAACAGTAGAAAAAGCAACGTAGCAATTTTGCACTGAAAAAGGACTTTTTATCATCGCAGCCAGGAAATAAACGTACCGATCGATAATATAAAAGTTTGATTATATCACATGAAATAAGAGAAAAGAAAAAAATGTAATACACCGTAACAACCATTGAAAATAGTGCAACAACTTTACTAGAAATGTGCATGCAACTTTTATTCAGACATACATCTGAAAGAAAGTATGGCTCCATAATTGATTGATTAACTTTTTGAAAGTGTTTTGAATATTAAAAAATGGTTTTACGATGAACATAAATTATTTGAACCACCTTAGACGTTTACTTCTATAAATCGATCGAGAAATTTCAATCATCTTTTTAATAAAAACTAGATTAGGCGTGCGCTTCGTAAATGCAGATTGAGTTGTTACTGACAAATTAATATGAATTATAAAAAAAATTAAAGATTGCTACCAAGAAATAACGTTAACAATAAGAAGGTGATGTCCTTTTTATTTGTTTAAAATGATAAGGGAATTAAGGGATTTTATCAAAAATGAACATTTTAACTAAAGGACATATTTATAGTTAATCTTTATTGGTAATTACGATGTTGTATTGCATTATTACAATATTGTATTGAATTATATTGTATTACATTGTATTGTAAGTTCACAAATTAACAAAATGTAAGTATTTACAATTTTCTGATATATTTTTTAAAAATATTTCTCCTTTGCTTTCATATTCACATATCTGGGCGCAAGTCTTGCTAGCTTAAACCGACGGACTTCCCACGCTGTGAGTCTTAATCCACCCACCTGTCCTTCATTTTGCCTCCTTCTTACTCCTACTTATCTTATTATTTAATTTATCAAAACAAAGTTTTATTTTATAGTTCAATGAATATATTTTCATCAAAGTTTTATATTTTACAATAAAGATATATGCAGGTTTTCCTTCTTATTATAGATATTTTCGAACCGTCTTCAAACATTTTTCAAACTGTCGTTCTACATCGACCTCGAGAAATTCGGTCTTTGGCGCGGCCCTCAAACCACGCCTGAGACCTCCTGCGCGTGCAAGAGATGCTAGTTCGGGGAAGCGTACTCCCGCCCCGTTGGCCTCATCCTCCATTTCTCCGGCGTCAATCTCATCTCTCTCGCCCCATACAAGCCGCCTCTGATCGTTTCGGTACTCTCTAACGGATTAATATCACGTTTCGGTAACTATTCCAAAACTGACATTAAATTTTAATACAATGAAGTAGTAAATTTTAATATTAAAATAAATATAAAATATATCGCTTTGCATTATTGACACTTGCGTTGCCCGTATAATTTATTGAGTTGTTCGATTCATTCGGAGATCTTTGTGGGGGGTTTTAAAATTGGTTATTTGTGTTAATGAAAACTCACAAGTAATTTTTTTACAATTTTCGCATTTAATAAATAAAACATCTATGTTGGAGATGTTTTATTATCTTCTTTTACAATACTGGAGTGTCTTACAGTTATTGGTGTAAATGTCATATTAGGTGTTAAAAATTCTTCAAGCGTAGTTACTCCTTTGTGGATTCGACGGTCGAATGGATATCCCATTGGTCGTTTATCTGGATACTTTTTATTTCTTAGACCACAGTATGATACACCAGTTTTACATTTTGGATGATAATCTTCCAAATCCTCCACCTGTTCAGAAAAATTTTAATCTTACAAACATTTAGAGGCAAAAGATGTGCGTAATAGCAGCAAAATAGCAGCAATTTATTTTTATAAGGCAGCCTTCATTACCCTATCTTTTTTATTATCTGAAATCATAACAAACAGAACCATAGGAAAGCCGTCTTCTGTTCCTTTCGGTACCAGCATATGTTGAGGCCACCCACAGCCGCAAAAATTGAATTCTTCAAATTTTTTAACTTCTTTTCGCTTAGGTCTATCAGCATCCACATTTCTAAAAGTCTGCTCAAATGGAATTGTTACGTTTGATTCTGTTGATTTACGTACAATTTTGTTCCGTCCAGGAAGTACTATAACATTAGCATTTAAATTTCATACATTAAACTGATAAAAATTTCGCTGAAATAAATGATGCAATTTGTAACTCACATTCGACAACAAACTTATCAATTTCAATCATTAAGTCTTTTTGCTGAGTCAGATCAAGAGTAAAGTTTCCAAAATCAATAACTGGAGCCATGAAAATTCTTACTGTGCCATATTTTACAGATCTAGACGTATTTACGACTTTAATAGTATAAGTGAAGTCATTGTGATTCAGATGTGTAACTCTTGCTAAGACTGGACCGCGTGGTAAGAAATCCAATCCTCGTGACATATTTATATCACTTTTCATAAAAAAAGTATGTATAACATTTTTGTCAAATGCTTTATTGTTGGCGTCAGTAGAGTGTAATTTAACTTCTTTTATGCGTACATCTTCAAAATTCAACTGCAACAAAGAAATTGAATTAACTGTATTTTGTAATTGTTTATTATAAAATGTTTTTATATAAAATGTAATTATTTTTGTGCCTCACATCGTTAAAGTTATATGCAGTTAAAGTATTTTTATGCTCAGTAAATATGTCATCTACGAAGGCGTGCCATCTATAAAATATGGGATCTCTCATTGATGTATGAGGTAATTTCATGACTCCTTCTTCTTGCTAAATGAGAAGGTATATAAATTTAATTAAACTACAAGAAGTTTTAATGGTGATAATTAATATTTAAGAAATAGTTACTCCGTGCGAAACCAATATGAACTGCTTAAATATGTACAAGATATTTAATTAAAAATACAGTGTACTTTAATAATTTTAGAACACGCTAAAAGTTCGTCTTCTACTGGCAAATAATCATGTTAAACTTACGTTGTATTTGTTAGTTGGATCAGTTATCAGTGAAAGCATGTAATGACCGCAGTTATGCAAACTTCCATAATAAATCTTATTGACGGAGAGACTAGAGGCCTCCACAATATTACCCAGTACATCAATCCCTTTGTCATTGTCGATAATAATCTCGTTACCATCACTATCAATAATTTTTCTTTTATGTATAGCTTCATATATTCTTTCCTTGTAACGTATTAAATCCTCTAAATCGAATTTTTCATCGAGATCAAGCCTATCGATATTTCTTAGTATCATACCATCAGGTCGAGATGGCCAAGGTTTTTCTGCTACATCTAAACTCAACTCTGGAAAATAACCTTCAATGGGCTGTTTCCAATCCAGTAATCGGTCTACTAAATCTAGGTTGTTGCACAGACGCTCAATATTGTACCTAACAAAATAAAATAATTTTCAAAAATACTTATGATTCAACACCTTGTAATGCTTGTTCCTATATAAAGGAAGTGTTACAAATTTTCACGGATATGATTACCTAGCCATGATCTGCCTATGCAAGTAATAAAAAAGTTCCCCTCTCCTATCTTTCTTTACTGTAACATCAGGACCAGTAGGAGGGTATATAAGATGCCAATGCCAATGATGCAGACTAATACCTAAGTCTTCGCGAAAGTAAGCTAGTCGATGTTCTGGGTTACGATTATTCCCTGTGTGATTTTGAGGTATTTCTATCCTTATCTTGACAACAAAGAGAAAGCCAAATTTAATTTCACGACTTGTTTGATCGTCAACGTTTGCAGTCGACACATTTTATTACTCACGCGGTCACTAGGATCAGGCAGAACGTGTGCCATCTCTTTGGCCTCTTGAATCGTTTGGCTGTTTACAAACAATTTTGGAAATATCTCTGCGTACGATGGTAATTCCAGATGGTTGGTATCTTGTCGATGCAGTATTGCTACAGCAAGTGCGTGCACAAATAATTCTGGATTCACTCGATCACGGCTGTAAGCGGCAAATGCAATCAGTTCTTCCACTGTTTTCAAACCTTTGAAAAATTATGCTAATTAATTTTCTAGTAGCTTTAGCTAAATATTGAATATAAATATAGTTTATTTATTAAAACGTTAGTTTACTCTTTTTCGTTAATCATTAAAGTAATATACCAAGAAATATTGTTATTAACTGGTTAGCTGCTTCAAGGTGCTTTTTAAGAAATACTGAAAAATGCGCTCTTCTTTTGATAGTTTGTGCTACATTCAGCGGAATTTTGAGTAAATCATCATTCATCATACTATCAACATCAATTCTAAATCCCTCCTCTCTACGAAAACGTTTTAAAATGTTGTCTGTATCTTTTCCATATTTAGGTGCCTGAAAGAATTATATCTGTAAAGTACTATCAATGTTACCCTTTACTCTTTAATTAAAATTTGTAATGTTTACCAGACTATCTGAACATAAATCGAAGTAACACGTATCTTCTGTATCTCCTTTTGGAAAGAAAATTGGTTCTTTAACACGGTAAAACAAATACAAGAGGTGACGTGCATCAACTTTACTCGATGACATTTTTTTAGTATAAATATCTAATTTCAAAAATCACTTTTTTAAACTGAGTAATTTAACTATCAATGAAATTCCTAACTAAAGTTTACAGTGTCAAATGCAAAGAGATTTCAAGCAGGCGAGCCTTCAATAAAATGATAATAACGCAAGCTCTATTTTATAATTTTATATTCTTTCTAAAAGGATATTTGTGGTTTAGCGGGTAATTTAAAATCGCAATTTTGAAATTAGGAAGCTCTCTTGGAAACCACAAACCGAAAGATAACAATATTCATTGAAAAACATTCTATCAATTGCAGAAGATTAAAAAATTTAATTGTTTTAACAATGGCATTTTTTATTTAGGTAAATCAAATAAATAAAGTTTTGATTTAAAGCTCAAAATAATCATACAAGTAAAAGATTAACTCTTAAAATTCCCATAACGTTGAAAAAAGAGTTTTTACCGTTGAGTAACTTTACGTATTTTGAAGTTTATTAAAAGTGCAACTTTCGATATACATATACTAGGAAAATAAACCATAACAGAAACCTGCTCTTTGAAAAATGTTCCTCCGCCAATGTGACCTCTTTTTGCAAGTTTAATGAAGATTGATCGTTGATTGCCAACACGGCCGTGCATTGATCGATAAAGTTTCATTTATTAGTTCATTTTCCATCTGCTTTTCCTTTGAACATTAACTAATTTTAATTATAATAAAAAAACATTGATTGTAAATTTTATACTTATATTTAAAGGTTAATGACATCAAAAAAGAAAATCGATGTACAGTAATTTAGTCTTTCGGCATTTGAGTGGTCAATAACTTTTAATGGAAACCGCTTTTAATAAATTGATAATAGACGCTAATAACTTATTGTTGATTGAAATCGATGTTTCGTACAAAACCAACCGTTAATTAAAAAGTAAATTATTACTAATACTAATTAGTATAGTAGTACATAAAAATTTATTATTTTTGAATATTATGTAAGGAATTTAAAATCATTTTTTAAAAGCGATATTTTATTCATTGTATTATTTCATACCTTATTCTTATAAAATTACGAGCAAATAGTATATAAACTAAAAACTTTAAATAATATATAAACTAATTTTTAACCTTATAATCATTTTAAAATTTTATTGCCATTGCGATGCGAAGGATCAAAATTAACTACAATACATTTACTACGAGTCTTATCAAGATAGTGCATGTCCGTGACGGTATTTTTCATTAGAGGCGTCTAGCAGCCAAGTAAAATTTTATTGAAAATAATCTTCTAAAAGAAGAATTTATATTTCAAATTCTCGAAACTTAAAATATAAGAAGTTAACTGCTTCTAATTATTTATAAACTGTTTATGAAAATTAGAAAAGTATCTATACATTTTCTAAAAACTAATTGCACTTAATTGAGAGAAGAAATAACTATTTATGTTTTTATATTTACAATACGATTTTTTTTATAATAACATTTTCATGTTTGTTTAAATAGTTCTTATTATTTTCAGTAAAAATAATTATTTGTTTGAAAGAAAATATTTGTTCACACTACTAAAGATTCTTTTTAAAAGTTGCAGAAACTTATAAGTATGTAGTATTTCTTGAGTACGGACACAGTAGTAACGTCTTATTTGGGTCAGACCAATCAATAAAGAGCATACGGCAGGTAACACATTACCCCTTTAAATTCAAAAATGTTTAAAGTAGAACTAATGTAAAATCAAGTAAAATTTTTCATATTGAGAAGTAAAAATAAAAAAGAGTACAGAGTACTTCATTACTGCCACGATGAAGTAAATATTGTTTCATAAAAATTCACGAGTGCAACTCTAAACTAAATTGAATTGAAAGCTCAACTTTATATTTATTTTTCATCAAAGCAATTTGCAGCCTATACTCACACGTAATTAATTACTCAAGTATTCCCACCCTTATAGCTTTCAGTTGCTTTGGTGGCACGCGCTTATATCTTCTCATCAATAGTAAATGCGACGGTAAGAAACATAACACATGTACTGTAAAAGTTTGTAAATATTTCAAAGAACAATTATTTTATTGGGTTAACGTGATATTGGCAAACTTCGAATTTTTAACGAAACTAAATGTAATCAATTATTTAGCTTTTCTTTAATTAATAGAAACGCAGCAACAGATTGGTACATACATTATCTATTTTTTATACTTTGTATTTTTTCCTTGATATCCTTACTGACACATTCATTCGTGATTTATAATATTATGGTTTTTTTCGATAAATTATCTAAATATTACTTTCGAAATTTTGTTATCTTACACTTTATTTTACTTTATTTTCTCGTAACATTTGTAATTACTTCTCCCTTAATGAAAACAATCGAAGGTCGATTTTCTTTTATAAGTGAGATTTGATTCTTTGTATGAACGTAATTTGATATTACAGTAACAATATTTGGTTAACAGATTTTTGTGCTTAATCTATATTCGTGTGATAATAACCATTGAATTAACAAATCAGAATTTTTTTAAATTCCTTTGAAAATCTGTAATAAAGGCTAAAGTAACAAAGCGATTCCATTACGTTAGCAGTAGCATTTTTTCTGAAACCTTTCAGGATGCCTTTTGTAGTCATTTTTTCTCCGAGAAAAATTCAAGTACCCAATAGCCAATTTTTGCAGGCAGAGCACGTACGTCATTTGCAAAGCGAAGCGAAAAAAAGTACACAAAACACTTTCAAAGTGATAAACTTTTCAACTTCCATCTCTTAACCCGCTCAATCTTTCATCCCTCGCTTCGCATAAAGCACATTACAAAAATCGAAGAAAAAAATTACAACCTTTAATAAAGCACAAAACGCCAGTAGAATTTACCGGAAAGCTTTGTTCGCTCGCGCCCCCGTCGCGCATAATCGAATTTTATTTCGCGCGATATTTCAGTCCACCAATTAGCGCGCGAGCAGTCAGCCGCCCCGCTTAAATTTCAAACCTCGCCTCGCCTCACCCCCGCCCGAGCGATTGAACAATATACCTCTACCCGTGGAATAAAACAAAGATCGCCGGGCTCGCTCTTTCATCGTCGGCGGCCCTTTCAGGCGTCGGCGGTTCGGCGGTGGCCGCGCGCGCGGAGAGCTGACTCAACCCTCCTCCTCCCACCCTCGGGGGCGCCCTCCTCCCTCTCGCGCGCGCGGGAGGGTTGCAGATGGCGCGAGCGGCCGACTCGCGAGCCTCCCGCGGAAAATCGATACTTTATCGTTGTGTCCCGCAAACTTGCCGCCTGTGCAGTTCGTGTCTCGTGTGCACGAGGTAAACACCGCCGCCCGCGTCTCGAGGCCCCGTCGGCGCAGATGGCAATTAGAGACGAGCGATAGTCGCAGCCGGACGAGGAGACGTCCAGGTGGGGCGCAGCGCGCGGACGACGCACTCCAACGCGAAGAGGCCGACGGCGACGCTGCGCGGCGAACATGGTACGTCACTCACGGGGGATATTTGAACGATGCAGCGGGACCGGGAAGACAGCGCGGGCTCACCCAGTTATACTTGACTACGCGGTCACGTGACTCTTCGGACCGTCATGATTTTTTCTCTTTGTCGCGAGCTTTTCTCTTTTTTTTTTGTTGTTGAATGTTTCGAACGACTTGAATTGCGATGTTGATGAAGTTTTTTTAAATAGTTAACAGGTTGAGTGCCAAACATAGCTTTCCTGAACGACGTAATTATAATTTAGTATACAATTTTTTCTTTCATTCTTTTACAGCTGTTAAGAAGAAAAATTTTCATGGTACATACTTGTAGCGTGTAGCACTCAAGCTGTTAAGCACACGAAGTTTATTTGATTCTTTTTGTAATAGTAAATATGTACTTTAATGTTTAATGGCTTTTCTCATTGTTTCTGTGCAGTACGGTTTCGTGAATTATGCCCTCGAGTTGCTGGTGGTGACGACTTTCGACAAGGAAACATGGGAGGCTATAAAGTAAGTAACCAATATTAGTTTCGATATAATGCAATGTTCATTTTGATTACAGTCCACTTCAGTAATTAATTAATAGTTGTTCAAAAGGAGCGTCAGGCGAAAGGATAGATTAAATTGTTTTGATAAGCGCGTGAATGAAAGCTTACCCGATTGCGGAGCTTGCAACGATTTTGTACCATTTAATCGTCTTTGGCAGAAGATAATTCATTCAAAAAATATCAAGGATGAGGCGAGCTCTTGACGTTAATTTCAGTTCAATGCTTTGAGACAAATGATATAGTATGAATTTGTGTAGAAATTGTTCGAATTAATTAATACAATTAACAAATTTTCGTTTACACTAAATCGGTTGCAATAAAATTTCACTCTTACTCTTTTGACTCCAGATTTAGCGAATTCTTTTATAATTATTAACACTTTTACTTAAAAAGATATGTAAAAAGTTAATTTACAGTTACAGTAAGTGTTAATGAAGTTTTGTTTCACATTAGAAAAGATTTTTACCTTGAATTATAAACGCAGATTGAAGAGATAAAACATTTATAATTAGATTGCACAGAAAGTTCCCGTCTTTAAAAGATTGCACGTGAAAATACAGTCTATTGTGTGCAAAAAGGTTGAAACCATGGAATTAAAATTTTATATTTATGATCAAGAAATTTATTTAATGATTAACAAAATTATTAATTCGATTTATTTACTGACCCGGATAGAAAATCTTTTGAATTTGAAAAAGATTTAGTTTTACGAATCTCTTCATTTCTTTCAAAATCTAATATGCAAAACGTCACAACAAAGTGTGGCTGAAGAACATCGGCGAATTGATTGATAGCTTATCGGTATAAATTGATTGAAATTTTTTCTATTTTCAAATCTACGAAATTTTATAATTAAAAAAATAGATTTAGAGGGCTTGCATTTATCTTATTAAATTTGTTTAATTATTTATATTTTTGTAATCTGTTGGTGTTTTGTTGTATTTTTATGCTTTTTAATTAAGTATCTTTAAAAAAGTTTTAGTGCTGCATAGACCTGATACAGACACTGACATATAGTACCGAAGCATTGGCAAACTTTAATAATTAAAAAAATGTGACTCCACTAGATCTGCAGAAAAGCTTTCTTAATTCTAACAAACAAGAATTGCCTCAAACACTGAATAATTTTTATAAAATCAAATTAAATAGAAATTTAATTAAATCCAAATCATCATAATTTAATTAATTACTTACGCCTGCAAACTACTGGAAATTCGATCTTATTTGTTAACGCCAAAGTTTCGATCTCCCGGAACTTCCTCCAGCTCGCTAAAATAAATTCGGTTACCCTCGCCGATGAATAGATTTCATTAGGGGCTTTAAACAAATTCTCCGATGACGTCCGAAGCGACAATTAAAAGGAACTTTCGCTTTTGTCGCCGGGCGCGCCCCCTCCGCGAAAGAATGGAGAAAAGTTAATTAGGCAAGAAAGGCAAGAAAATAGGTAAGAAAATGAATTTCGCGCCGGTTGGAATACTTGAAAATGAAAGGGGCCGAGCGCTCCCATTGTCCGTCCTATTCTTGCGCCGTAATAAAAGCGATCACGCACGAAGTGGGACTCGGCTTAACAAAGCAGACGCCTGCAGCTGCCTAGTCATTGATACGAACTTCAACGAGTCGTAAAGCGCTCGTTCGCTAACTATTTCCGGGAAAAAGGCATCCCCCGTCCATCTCCCGCCTATCTCTCTTATTCGATCAATTGTCTAAATCTAAATAACGCGGAGAGATGGAGCTCGATCCCGCCTTTCCCGCGGCCATTTTTCATCGCGTCGCTTTGATTCCACTTCAGCCGCCGATTGCTCCTGCACAGTCGAACGGGGCAAATTAATTTTTTTTACTTAGGAGTGCCATCGACACGCAATTGATATAGTTCATGTGTGGGATAAATCTGCTGCGTATTGCGCTTGTCAGCGGCTTTATTTTCATCGTTTCGAATGATTTCGATCTTTTCCTATGGGCTTTATAAATTGGATATTGCCCTTTTGCATTGTTTTGATAAAAAAAGTTTCTTTTTCTACAATAAAACTCTTTTCTTCGTTGTTGTCCGTTTTAATTACGAAATAATATTTTATCGATTAGTAATTTCAACATTTAATGATTTACTTTTTGTCTATCAAATGAATTCCGCTGTCTTTTAATTTTAAACATTTTTTATGGATTTTATAGTAATATAATAAGTTATTATAATTAAGTGTTAATTTTAAAACGCGGTCTTACATATTTGGCCCTAAAAACAGCCAATGACGACATTCCCTTTTAATAGATAGTAAATTTTATAGCATATTTTGTTTATTTGAGATCCAAAAATGCATAAAAGTTGCAGTTTTTACATAATCAAGTTTGACATTTAGTGACTGGAATATTTCTGAACATATAAACCTTTATCTCTTGCTAGTGCTATTATTTATATGAAAAGATGATCTCGTCGTCATTTCTGTTTATGTTGTCATGCATGTTTTAAGGTAGCTTTCTAACTGATTGATAATTTCGCAAAAAGCAGCACGTTTGATCGTAACACTCGGTATGACGTTGGAGCAAGATAAATAATACCTGTAACATCAAGAGAATTTTCGATTAAAAATTAAATATTCATGTTATTGCAATAATGAAATTGCAAGAAATTGATAAACACAATACATGAAATTACATGTACCAATGTATTAATTAAATTTTGAGTATACAATTCTCGAATTGGAATAACTTGTTCGTGGAAAATTCAAATTAATTATTTCTAATTGGCTCGCGGTTGTAAATGCTAAATAAATAGTTTCAGGGACACTTTAGATTAATTGTTTATATTATTAGGACATTAACGAGCAACTAGTACTTATCTAATTACTTACGTCAAAAATACGTATTGATCGTCTCCCATTCGCACACGAGTATTTATGCACTAGTGTAATAATTAAAAAACTACAGTTTTATTGCTCACTGTAAAATTTATTATTATACTTTCGTTTTATTTCCTGATTCAACAGGCACTTGTTGATAAATAATGAACATGGAAAGCTTAGGGCTGGTCTTGTCCAACGTTGACTACAATCGCAAAGAAGTTTGTTCATTAAAAAAAGGCTCGATTTTGCAATATAACACAGCCTTTTTTTCTCTTTTATACGCAGTTACAACAACAACGATGCCCGTGTATCGTACACGTCAGTAGACAAGTACTTTCGTAGGGCGTGCGCACCATCGTGCGACTCGATGAATGCACCCTCGGATTTCCAGGGAGCATTCCCCAGCATTGTTTTAGACGTTTACGCATCAAACTGAAATGTGCCATATTCAAAATTATCTCGGCGCACGCGCAATTTTCGCTGCTGTAAATACTCCCTCGAGTTTCCAGAAAGACATGGAGAGTAGCAGTCGGTGCGTATGAAAAGTAAATAGCGGCTACCATTTTTTTATTTTAGTGGCTTCATGTATTATGGCCTACTTGGCGGGAAGGTTTCTCCAAGTATAATTAACTTATATAATACTCTATGGTTTAAGTCACGTCTGCGTATGAGGGCAAAGCTGTAACTAGAAGAAAAGTATTAATGCTCGTGCTTGCCCAAGTGTGAGCGCTTACGCGCATGCACAGCTTTTCTGATTCGAAGAAATTCGACAAAAAGTTCTTGCCCATAGTAGTAGAGTACAAAGTTCTTGCCTTTCTTTAGGGATAGGAAGACTAAAGATGGAAACCTGTGATTCGAAATATAGGGGGCAGGATGTCACTTAGGCCCTTCCTATTAATTTTGTTCTCCCCGCCCGGAGTCACAAACCTTTAGGCGTGCATTTAGGCTTCTTTTGCAACTTATTTTATTAAATCAATTTTATTTCATCAATTTAAAACAAATCTTTACAAATTAATTTAAGTTAAAAACCCATAGCATCAACTTTGCTGTTGTTTAAGATTTTCATTCCATTTTACATTTTAGTCAAGCCATTTAAAAATCCTATTCACCAGAAAATTTCTTTCATAATTTTATTTATTACGCTCAGAAGAGTCAAGTGGCTTTTTTAAACGCGGAGAAAAACCGCGAGAAAATAGCACGAGAGCTCCTTTGGTAGTGATCCGATGAAATGCAGCCTCTGAAACTTCAGCCCACGTACTTTTTAAGTTGACGATCTTTTAGAGATTAAATAAATTTCAGACTGTACTTTCGGTTGAATATAAACAAAAATCTCAATAAATTTCCATCTACTCTTTAGTTTTACAAGAAGAAGCTCTGTCATCTTGCTAATGATATTGCTAATGAACAAAAGAAGGGATCAAATTAATTAGACTTTACTTCTTCTTTTCTTTCAATGTAATTAGTTATCCTAATTACGTACTATGTAAAGAATTTCAGGATAAAAGTATTCGCTTAATCCTGCGTTTTTCTCATTTTATTAACAGAGTTTCATAAATTATATTATCTTTTAATAAATTATACGTAAGAGTTTGTTTACCTATTCGATGATAGAGACATTATTTCACTACAATTGATACTAGGATTATTAAAATGTACTTATATCGAAATACATTGATATTGGGGTTCAAAATGAAATTTATAAAAATCTGCAGGTACTTTTTAGTTCTCAAGAAGAAACTGTACCATCTTACTAATGACATTACGTACAAGATTAAATTAACGAACAAAAGAAGGGATGAAATTAACGAGATTTCACGTCTTCCTTGTTTTGGATGTAATTAATTATCTTAATTGCGAAATATGTAATGCATTTCAGTAAAAAAGTATTGACTTAATCTTCCTCCCATTTTATTAAAAGATTATACTAAATTAGCTAGATTAATCATTTATACGTAAGAATTTGTGCATTCGATGAAAGAATGGACAAATTTTTCGTAATAATTTAATACTAGGATAATTAAAATGTAATTGCATCGAAATATGTATTAATTAAATACGGAAATTCGTAGGAAGGATGCAGCTGTCAACATGGAGGGTCAATTCCTGGTGCGCCAGATTTATGACGACGAGGTTACCTATAATATTATTGCGGCAGCAGTTAATCGACTTAGTACGTATTAATAGAATTTTATAACAGACAATAATTCTTGTTACTGTTTCTATTTGTAAAAGCCCGCTTAAAAAAATGTTTGCTGGTTACAAAACTTATACGTAGTTATTTATTTATAACTGAATTTTGTAATATTTCGTTTGATATAATCATATTAATATTCACGAATTTTCAGTTGAAAAGTATAACAGTATCGAAACTTTATTACACAAAATTAATTAAGACTATACGCAGAGCAAAAATAAAATGTACGGAGTGTAAAGTTTTGTAAAGGCACTATAAATTGTCGATGTTAAAGCATTCGAAACGTTTCGTTACCATTTTAATTGTTAAAAATTCACATAAAAATGCAGGAAAGAGTAGTTTGCTAAGCTTCTCTCTCTTTCTTTCTCGCCTCCTTAAAATTCCATTGATTTCCTTCTCTCGCGGTGTTTCCTGCGCTACAGGAAATTCGATAAAGTCGGGTACGACGACAAGCAAGTTTCCTACTTTTTATTTCACTGAAGATCTCTTCTGCAAATATTTTTAACCGGAGTAAGTTCAGTTTCACAAATTATTCTTACAGTCATTAAAATCTTTCCAAATAATTGTATTTTATTCTTTTCGTAGAAAAGTAACAATTATAAATTATAAATTAAAGTAATTAAATTACTTTGTTATACTATATGATTTACTCGGAATTTAATTAAATCCTTATAAGCGTTTGCCAATATTTTAGTCTCGCAAATTTCAATAAATTTAAATAATCTGCTGGGTGTACCACTAAAGCTCGCAATAAAGCTTAATTTTTAAAGCACACATTTTTTGGTCCTCTTATAAAGTAATCTTTTTTGCCAAGCCTGCTTTTTTCGACGGAGTTATTATTTGTGTACATCCCGGATACTCGCTAAGTTTTAAATCAATTAAAGCTTGACTACGAGTCCACTAATAGCTTTGACTTTCCTTTAAATCGGAATTAATAACGTTTTGATGACGAGATTATTTCCCAATGCTCAAACAATCATTAGCCGATACAAATGAACGCTTTTAACTCTGCCGGTTTAGATCAATATTTACGTGTTGCCTTGTCACGTGTCTTTCGATTAAATTTAAATATTCAACATATTTCGCTATTTTCACACAAACCTCTTACGTTGAATTTAATGGAAAATTACTAAACTTAGCAAATGCACTAAAATTTAGTGAAATGTGTTCCACTAAATGTTAGTTAATAGTGTACCATTCCACTAATTTTAAGTGCATGTCATTAATTTACTGAGAAAAATGTTTGTTTAATTTGTCAGATTCTACAGTAATCAAGGGTCGTACTCTAAAAAGTACTGCTATAAAACTTAACAATTTTGCTTTATAAATATTATTTTTTTCTACACAAACAGCAATTTTTGTTTACTACGTATAATAATGTTACTATATTTTAATCCCGTTACTTTATTCAATAGTAATGTTTACTATTCTTGTAATAATTTATTCTGTACCATTTTTCTCATTATTTGAGATTAGAGAGTAATCTACTTAATTAACTTGCTGAATAAAATTGTTCAATAAGTTTCGAATTAATTCCATCAATTCCTCGAGTTTTCTGTGTATCAGTTCCCCCCGTCGGAGAAGTGCAATAAAGACGCTGCACTTCGGCGTGCACTGCACCTCGATCGAGCGAACAATAGCAGACGCACGATAAGAGGCAGGCGGGCGTGTATACCTCCGAGGGCGCGAGTCACCTTGAATCATGGCAGCCACGAAGACCACGATACCGTCGGGCGGTTCTTTTTTTTTTCCTTTCCCGCGTGTGTCACGCCACGTCTCGATCGAAGGAAATCTAGTTGAGCGGAGATTCGCTCTCGAGCGAAAAGCTCGAACGAAATTTCGCGATATTCTGTTTTCCCTCGTTTTTTTTTTTTTTTTTTGCAGAACTAGAGCGAAAAATGTTGATGGGAGTGGAGGATAAGAGAGACGCACTCCCGGCGCGATAAATCAGGTTTGCGCTCTGATCGATGAATTCGGGCGGCGAGCTTTTTTTTTTCGCTGCAGCTTTTATTGGCCCGTCGGCGCGCGCGGGCCAACGGAATCGATTCGGCATTAATTCTCGCGCGAGATATTTTAAAATTAGATGAAAAACGTTCGATCGAGGGAAAATTGTGATGGTGTAGAAGGCGGATAAGCCCTCGTGACTGCAGATTCAGGCGGGGTGTAAAATGCGATTTGCTTTACGACTAAGTCGTTTAAGCTTAACAGTAAAAGCGCGCCTTTCTCGAAGGAAACGAAAATATATTTAAAACATTGCTGCGAACTACTTTGTTTGTTACGAGCATTTTATGACGAAATGGGAAAATGTAAATGTGATAAATATCGAATCTTGTGTTTCATATCGTTTATACAATTTATCTCATAATTTTTAACAATTTAGTGTACTAAAAAATTTTATTAAAGCATAGTATCTTATTTTGTTATAATATTGCATATTTTTCCCCATTTCTTTTGATTAAGCTATCAAATAAAAGTTTTCATATCGAGTTTGCCGAGATGGGATATTAAATGAAATTTTAAACTTCACCGATGGATTTATGTCGAGTATCTGCGAAAACCCTGAGCATGCATTACGTGTACATTAGGTAAAATGGGAATGCATTTTAAGAAAGTATTGTACACAATTTGTGTAGGTCAAATGAAAATTTCTTGATATTAAAATGGCTTTACACTTAATTTACAACAAAATAGTAGATTATGCTCCTAAGAAGTAAAAGTACAGAAAGTCTCAAATTCCGAAGGTGAGAGCAAGAAATATGTTATCTGAGACGTTTTTACTTACTCCCGTGTTGCACAAACTATTTTATTTGCACGAGGAGCGTAAAATGCGTACCTTAATTTCCGTCCAAATGGCATAAAGCTGCATTTTACGCGCCGCGTGTAAAAAGAATTTTTTTGCGCAATAATGCACTTTTATAACTTTTTCAGATATTCCGGCAAATGAAATCTTGGAGCTTTTTGGTCGCATGTTCTTTGAGTTCTGCCAGGACTCAGGATATGATAAAATCCTTCAGGTCCTTGGAGCCACGCCCAGGGATTTTTTACAAGTACGATACTTTTTACGTTACAAATAATTTTTAATAAGGAAAGCTCCTGATAGCGTAACGCCTTTTGTTCTCTTATATGATTCCTCTATTTTGAGCGTGAAAAAAATTTAAGTCACGACTTTATTTTACTGGGTATTTTATAAAAAAATTTATAGAAATTTAAATAACATATTTAAGAAGTATAAAAATAAAGAAATAATCCTTACATTATAAGACAAAATGATGAACATATTTCAATGAATTACATTCCTGTTCTTATTTAGAATCTAGATGCCCTTCATGATCATTTGGGTACATTGTACCCAGGGATGCGAGCACCATCCTTTCGGTGCACAGAGAGACCGGAGGATGGAGCTTTAGTTCTTCATTATTACTCAGATCGCCCTGGTCTAGAACACATTGTTATTGGAATAGTCAAGGTGACTAGTTACATACAGATGTTACATTACTCATAGTAAATGCATGAAAGCTTTATTCTCAATACTGATTTTATGAATATGTATTTTTTTTATTTTACGTCAAATTATAGTGTGTCTGTAGAAGAAAGGCTTAAAATTTTAATATTTTTATTGTTATACAGTAGATTTTTTAATTAACTTTGATCTCTATTGAATGGTGAATTAATATTTTGTAAATTTAAATAGCAATGAATTTTGTGAATACGTAATTTTTTTTTATTTTAAGTCAAATTATAGAATGTGTGTAGAAGAAATGCTTAAAATTTTTATTGTTTACAGTAGCTTTTCTTGAATTTCTTCAATGTTATCTGTATTTTTTCGGCAGACGGTAGCGAAAAAGCTTCACGGCACCGATGTAGATATGAAAATATTGAAAACGAAAAACGAATGCGACCATGTGCAATTCCTTATCACCGAGCAGTCTGGCCCTGGTGTCGTTCCCAAACCTATGATAGCAGATCTCGAGTGTCTTTCAGTCGGTAAGCTAAAGCTTTTTATTGGCGACCTCCGTATTTTCCCGTGCCAAACACTTTAAATTTATGCAGATTTATGCACTTCGATAAAAGCCAATTTAATTTAAAAGATAATAATTTTTCTTTCAAAGAGCCAAAAGTTAGTCCGGTTACTTTTTGCCGAGTCTTTCCGTTTCATCTGATGTTCAGCCGAGACCTGAGTATAGTACAAACAGGATGCACTATCACACGAATTATTCCTCAAATTGGCAGTGGCAGTTGCAAATTAAGCGATATTCTTATAACAGTGAGTAGCTTCTTTCATTAAATATTTAACATTATTTGCTACGACTAGAAACTTATAGAAATGTAAAGAAACACGCGTTTGATTAACTTATTAATTTATTAACTTATTAACTTATTCTTTTTGAATTTAAGTTTCACGTATATTCCATTAGCTTGATTATTATTAATACGCTTTAAAAAGAATAAAGTATTGTAAATTCAATGAAAGAATTTAATAAGTAGAAGATACTAAAGAAACTTGGATTGTAAATTCTGTCGTATCATTCTAAAGAAATTGTTTAATAATGCACAATCATCACTTATTTAATATTAGAAAATTCATGTTTTTCCGCGTACAATATCGGTCTTTCAACTGCTCGTATACATAAGAAAACTTATGCATAACAATTTCTTTATTCTACTTCGTTTTAACAAATGAATGCACACAAAGTAAGAATAAATCTTTTATGCAAGGTGAGGCCACATCTCGAATTGACTTTCGAAAATATTCTGTCACACATAAATACAGTTTACGTACTGCGAACAAAAAAAGGTGTTATGCAAGTAGATGCGTCGGAGGAATTCTCCAACCTACGGCTAAAGGTAAATCACTTCATTTTACAAATTCGATCGTTTTTTGTTTTGATAGATGAAAGTTTGGAAGAAGGATGTTTAATTTTTATATAATTATTCACTGAATTATCGTTTTTTTTTGGAGTATTTAATAATAACAAAATTTTATGATAAAAGTTGAAGTCAGAGGGGGTTATTGGGTTGACCTTGATTTAAACCTCGACCTTTATTATCATGGTCTTTTGAAAGATTACTTGTTTATTTAACTAGTTTCGAGTTACATTGGCAATAGCTTAAAAATATCTTAAAAATGTAAAAAATAATGTGGGAATTGACCCTACGTTTCATTTAAGTTACGTAGTTTTACACGTGTTAATAGAATAGCGGTTAATTTTCAAGCCAAAGTCATTCATCATACATCACCCACTGACTTGAACAACTTTTTTTACAGAATGTTTTTATTTCATGCTCTTAAAAGAAAATAAATAGTCGTTTAAAGTTCACTTTTACTCATTCAATTATAAAAAGTTAATTATAAATGTAATTTGTAAGTTTAAAATCAATGAATACTTCATCGCGATTTAATAACAGGGCCAGATGTTGTACATACCCGAGTCGGATTCTGTAATCTTCCTTTGCTATCCGAGCGTAATGAATCTTGATGATCTGACAAGGTAAGTTTTAATTAGCTGTAACACGGATTAGCCAAGTTCCCCCGGTAATAAAGTCGTAGCGCAAAAGCAAAAGAAACTGAAATTTAGTTCAAACTTTGATACCCCTATATAACTACCGGCCAAGTTCCTCTCGAAAGGAACTCCGCATTCGAGATACACTATTATTATTACCAAAGTTGTTAACACAAGCTGCGTCGCGCTTAATTCATTTTAATTAAAAAAAAAAGAAATAGTTTCAGTGCGATTTTTTAAATTACCCAACTGCTTTAACGCGCTTAATTTTACTTTAATTAAATTTTTCATAATTCGAGCAAATGTTTCATTGTGCATTATCTCGGCCAGTACTCGGAACTGGTAGAGGAGGAACACTGGCTGTTAGACAATGGTCATTTCGCGATAGCTCGAGCTCGTTATCATGCATTAGAGGAGAGAACTATGAGATTCAAGACGCATTTCAATTACAAAGCACTCTGTTCACTTCGGAATGTACCCCCACAGTTATCTCGCATCAAATTCAATTTTTATCGTATAATATTTGCATACATATTGAAATAAAAAGCAAAATTTTTATCTTTCAATTTATACGTTATTTAAAAAAAGAAAGTTCGATAATACGCGTACGCGGAAAAAAATAAACAGTAGATGCAACTTGCTACACAGTAGATTTATCTGTACAATGTAAAGTATGTTTTATTTATAGAAACAGTTTTGAACAAATGTAAGATTTACTTTTTAGAAACGCGTTTATTAACTTTTATTAGTACGTAGCAGTTTGATCTGCTGTTTATTTTTTTTCGCGAACGCATAAAAATTGCTTATGTAAATTCCACGTGCAATAAAAATTTTTTAATTATCCACCAAGAGCGAACTATCGCAGTAGACGTGAAAAATCGTTCCACGATCTCCGGGCTCAGGAAACTTGTTAGCTTGGAAGCCGGCCGGACTTTGAAGGGTCGTTGCCGATAAACTACTTGATCGCGGAATAGTGGACTTGCCTCCCAGAAATGTGTCGAATACTTCAAAGCATGCCCGCGAACAAGGGTTCGGAGCCAGCAGAATTTAACCGTCGTTAGCGATCGAGTGCGGGTCTCGTATTTCAATCTGAGTGAGTTTCCACCACACGAAGGTTTCACAGTTAACTCGATCTTGCTGCCATTCGAGCTAATAAGTAATTAATTGAAGATTTAAATTTATGAAATTAGTTACCTGGAGGAAACAAATTAATTATTCATTTCGCTAATTACTTGAAAGTTTCTAGTTTAATTACAATTTTAATATAATTATACGTAATTGTATTAAAGGACTGTCGTATACTAACACTGCGGTTTTTCGTTTCATTCAATTATAACGTTGAGTTTTATAATGAACTTTAGGCAGACTAATTTTTCCACTACATGACAGTCTGTGGCCACGTTTCTACACAAAATTATAGCCTCTAACGAAAAAAAGCACAATACTTTTTCCTCTAATGAAAAAAAGCACATTTCACTTTTTTCCAATGAAAACTAGCACAATTCAAATTTACCGCGAAGAAAAGCACATTTGGA
>UXGC01000776.1:0-56053 GCA_900480045.1 Eurytoma adleriae | reverse complement strand
CTAAAGGTATCGGGCTTCATGTTTAGGATGAAGAAAACACCCTGTAAAGTTGCGAAGAGATTGGTGTTCCGGAGGTGAGATACTCTCCTGGTCAGAAGAAAAGAGAAAAACGAAAATTTCATTGAATTTCTTAGGAAAATAAAACTTGGTGTACTTACACGCAATTGCGAGCGGCGAAGTCTCGGTGCAGGAGCCGCTTGCGGTGCAGGTACTGGGCGCCCTTGGCCGCCTGCAGGGCCATCTCGACGACCTCCTGGGTGGTGAGGGCGCGGGCCGGGCCCTCGCTGCTGAGCTTGCAGCGCAGCAGGAACCTCTTGAGGTTCTTGTAGCCGGTGTGCGGGTACAGCAGGAACGGCGCGCCCCGGTCCTCGATCGACACGCCCAGCACCGGCAGCAGCGCCGGGTGGCTCAGCCCGTACAGCGCCAGTCCCTCGCGCAGCAGCAGGGCCATCTGAAAGATTTAGGGATTTTCGTGAGCGCGTCGTATTTTGGGAAATTGGCAAATTATGCGCAGTGAGGAGATTAATGGAATTTTGTTGCTGATTTAGCCGCGGTTAATTTGTGATGGGTAAAAATAAAAATATTCACATCTGATTAATGAGATTCATCATTGATAATTCTTTGTAAGTTTATAAAACACTTTTCCAAATTATTTTGTTTTTTTTTTAATTTGGAGTCATAGATAATCAAAAAATTTGTTTAATGGTTTTCTGCTTTATTAATAACTAAAGCGATACTCTACATGTAATCTTTCCTGTCTAAACTTCACTCTACTATCATTGCCTTGCAATCTATCGACTTATTCTTCAGACAAATCTTATTTTGTAATGTGCCAAGATCAGTTTGAAAGGTTTCAAGCTTACTGAGCATTTAGTTGTTAGCATCTCGAGATATTACATAGGTACTATCTTTTATATTGGTTTCTGAAGACACCACAGAAGAGCCATCTTTCATATACATTTAGGAACAGATGTTCTCATACTAAAAACTGTCAAATCATGTATTAGTATTCTACATCAATCTGCCGCCAATAAAGTCACATTTTTAGCAACACATGATTACAATGATTACGAGTTTCTTTTACTAATATCAGTTAAATTGAGCTAGACGCCTAATCGCCCAAATCTTACACAAGATTATATGTAAAACTAAGATAGCAGATCCATTAACGAGAGAAATGTCTTATAATCCATCTATCGGAAGTGTTACCAATTAATATTATGCGCCATACGAATCTAGGCCCAAGTGCGTTTCAAATTAAAAAGATTAGTGCTCGATGGAAATGACTGACACTTATGGTGGAATTTCAATAATTTTTGGAAATTAGTAAATCCTTTACAGTGAGTAAATAATCAGCTTTAACTCTTTTCGATCTTAATTTTGTCCTGCATGAAAAAATTTTGAAATATTTACTGATGAGTTGTGTTCACTGGCGAAATGTGTTTTTTTTCGTGGGAATATAATGAGATGTACCGCTAAAGTTAACATGCAATTTTTATAATTATAAATATTATAACAAATACACGAATATAGATAAGTCTCCACCTTTAAATAATAAAATAATTTTGGAGCTACGTCTTTTTATATAAAAGTGGCAGATTAAATAAGTACTTATTCGTGTATTTATCCAGATGTGTATTAATATACGAACCTGAGCTTGCGAGGCGTGCTCAGCAGCGGTTTTGACGATGACATCCCGGGGAGTAGTCGCGCCCTCCTCGTGGTAGCTGCCTCGGTAAACACGCCCGAAAGTTCCCTCCATCTCGACGCTCAGCAGACGTACTCTGCATCTGCAAACAGAAGAAACACCAGTCCGTTTAGCCTCCGACCACCTCAATATCAAAGTCAAATCCCGATTGCCTAACGGAGCGCCTCCGAGACCCAAGTCCATTAATCCGCACTGTTTTTCTCATTTTTTTCCATCATTCATACGGAAAAAAGTCAAACCCATCGTTATTCGCTCGTTAGTCCATCGGAAAAGCGATCGTCGCGGCCTCGAAAAAGAATCTCATTAATATTGAAGCTCGCCGCGCGACTCCCTTTGACCGCGAGCGCGTGAAAGCCTCAAAGCCGCGAAGCTCGCGGATGCGCCTCCTTAATTAGCTTTGAGGCCGCGACGGTTTTTTTTCGCGCGAATTGCTTGTTTGCCCCGCGGGGGTCTCTTTTAAACGAAGCCACTCCGCGAGGCTCGCCGCGGAAGAAGCAGCCCGACGCGCCGTTGTCCTTTGAGGCGGAATTTTTTACTTTGCGTAGGATCAAACGGCGCGCCGCTCGAATTAGAATTCGAAAATCGCGCCGAGTCAAAGCCGCCGCGGCCTTTCAAAGAGTAATGACGGATCGGCGCTGCGCTGCGGTTGCAACGCTGATGCCTGCTGCTGACTTTGATTAGAGGAGATGTAAATGCCGAGGACGACTGCTTTTGTACGGTTTAATTAAAAAAGAAAGTTCACGATTTTATATATACGCACGAAGAGACGAAACAATTACGAATTTTACTGCGGGTAGTTAAAAAAAAAAGGGAATTAATCGGTTTGTGAGTATAAATTCGAAAAATTTAGTAAGTTAATAAAACCTTTTCCAGCGCGTAAATTTAAATCACTTCCGCTCGTTAAGACTTTAAAACATCGACTTTATTGCTCGGAGCACGTCTTCGAGTTCGTTCTTTACTTTTTTTACGGCAAAAAGACTTCGCTCATTAACGGCAGTCGCGAGTCCAATTTTATCGAGTCCGTAAAATCGCGGGAGAAGTTTTTCCCGGCGGTTTCCAAGCGAGGCCAACAAAAAGACTTTGCGCAGGGCCCATCGAATCCTCAAAGGAAGTCACGAGCTCGCGAACTCGCGATAAAGCAGCCGCTCGAACTTACCTCCTCGAGCGGATTTTTCAGCGGTCCATTGTTTCGCGCGACACTCGACATATTTTTTTTTGTTCTTTTGTAGGATTTTTTTTTCAGGTCGCTTTAAAAAAAGAGGAAATAGGAGCAGCTCAATCGGCAATTTTACGCGAGAGACCAATTAACTTAGCGACGCGCGTAACACTTTGCTGAAGAGACTGCGGAAACTTCGGCCGGAGTGGGGTAATTAAAAAGTTTCGTGCGAGCGGAAGGAGCTTGCGGCGCTGCTGGAAAATACAAGGGATTTCGAGCTTTTTAAAGGACTTTGTTTAACTTGGGAAAAATTCACGCTGGAGGATTTTACCTTTGCAAAGGTATGTGGAGAAAAATCTTGTGAAAATTTACTGTTCTGCAAGCTGCAATATCCGTGGACAATCTTGACTTTTTTTAAATTGATAAAAAATGTATAAAAATTAAAGAAAAATAAAATTTTGTAGGGTCGAGTGTACTTATTTAATTTGATTAGACGGTATACTAACTTTAAAAAATAATCACATGAGAATTTCTTAATTTTTATCAAAATTTAAAAAAAGTTTGATTAACATTTAAAAATAGAGAAGTTATTTTTTACTTTCAAATCTTTTATACTAGCATCTGTTTGTTTTAAATTTTAATATCATCGATATATTTTGCCAATTATTTATAATAAAACATCGCAATGTATTCCTTTTCAACATAGTTCGTCTAACCGATCAATATAGAATCTTTAATATGACACTTTTCGCTTTGCATTCAACATTCACCAAGATCTGTTTTCTCCTCTGATTTTTCAATGGCCACTTTACATTTCGCAGGAAATTTGTCTACTGCAAAGGTAAAAAATTCACGAGTGATTTGCATTCTTCTCCAATTTTTCGACGAGTACTTTGAAATCTGATTTAAACAGAATTTCGTTGTAACGAAAGCCCAGCCATTTTAAAAGCTCTTTATACTTTTATTCTCGTATAAACGGTAGAAGCGCCCGTCAATTAAATCTGTCTCCGTTCGAAAAAGAAGCCTTGAGAGAAGCCAAGCTCTTTGGCGCCGGGTAAACTCGTGGCATTCGAAAGCTCTGTCGAAAGCTCGCCTGTTACAGCGAAATCGATCGTCGTTACTATTCAAAGCTTCAGCGCCATGCATATTCAGCCCGGAAACAAGCTTTCAAGCGATGTTCACACAACTGACTTATCAGTCGACAATCCGACTACAAAAGTACATCGAACTCGCTGTTTGTAATTTAATCAAATTTGTACTCGCACTAATCACCTGCATATTATTCAATTTTTTTTTAACAAATACACAGAAAAAATAAACAGTAGATTTATAATAGACGTTTTAGATAGTAAAGTGCCAAGTTTAGTCTATACTTTTTCAAGTACCTGTAAAAACAGATTTAGAGGAATGTAGACATTTTTTTTCATTCATTGTGATTGAAATAAATTGCTGTTTTTACTGAAAAGTAAAGTTAATTTTATTGATTTTGCAATAATATTTTTACTTTCTCTAATGCAGTAGATTTTATTATTGCGAAACATTAAGATTTTTTGTTTATTTGTTCCGTGTACTTTGACCTGAAGACACTGTTAAAAATTTTGCAGGCACCACCTTTTTCGTAATAAAAATCACTAAAAAAAGTAAAATTTCGCCTAAAAAATAAAAAAAAAAGTAATTACCTCTGAATGGTGATCTCCTGGATCCTCTCGTACAGCTCGCGATTCGAGCGGTCGTCCAATCGCCTGTACGTGGACACGGAGGCGGCGGAGGCCGGGGGCGGTGTTTCCGGCGACAGGAAGGTCTGCGCCGGGCCGATTCCGGTGCCCCGTTCGACGCTGCACGCCGAGCCGAGTCCCCGTGATTCCCTGCGAAACGGCGAAATCGAAAAGTCAGTCAATCCGCGCCTCTCCTCGTTATCTCCCGCCAACCGTCACCTTTATTGCGCCTTCTGACGTCTCCCCCCGATAAAACTCGATTTAATTGGAAAACTTGCGTATATATAGACTATTGTGAGATTCGATTTGTTTATTTCGATTCTACTTTCGGAGTAGCAGCTGGCGTTGAATGGGTTCTAATTATTATTGCTCGGGCTAAAAAAGGAATGTCTTGGGGATACGAATGTTCTCACGTCTGGGTAAATGCGGAGCTTTGTTTAGTGCGGACGAATATATGGAGCTCGTAACAGACTGATTGAGAACATAAGTTACGCTGAACATTCCCTGTCTTACTATTATTTGATCTGTTTTTCGCTGTTCCCATTCAGGGAATAAATATTTGAACGAGCTAATATTAACCCACCTAGTTGCAGTAAAAGTAAGATTCAATTTAAATCATTTGATCGAGGGATACGAATATATTATTTTTTCATGAAATTGAACTGATGAGAATTTTTTATCAGTGAAATTTAGTATTGAAATTAAGATCAATATTATGTAAAATAAACTCTTAAATTAAGAACTGCTCCCGATCATTTTTTGCCGTTACAAAATTATCGCAATTTTATTTCTGGTTCAAAGTATACATCTCCGACATTAAAAAATTCATATTGTTATTAAAATTTCCTAAAATGTTTTCTCGGTGATAAAATTTCGATAATTTCAGCTTTGCTATGGCAAAAGAACTAGTAAGGAGAGTGTCAACCCTGCAGGTCTCCGGTTTGTACGAAACTCTGTAAATTACTCTTATGAAAAGAAACTACAGGCATAACTGTTGGTAAATCTACTCTACATCAATAGTTTTATTAATAGTTTTTTTGGAAAAAAATTATTTCCAGTAGTTTCGCTATTAGTGCCAAAAAGAAACTATTGGCAACCAGTAGTTTATTAAGAAACTGCAGCTGGTATAACTACTGGCACAACTAGTACAAAAGTTTGGCCAATAGTTTTTTGGAACTACTAGCTTAACCACTGGAAAGAAACATAAAAAAAGAACCATTGGGCATACTATTATCCACTAGTAGTTTATTTTCCTAAGAGTTGTTTTCTAATACTGAATCATGAAACAAACCATGTTTAAATTGATCTCATGCAGCTTTAATTAGCAGAACTTTTGTTAACATTTCTTACTAACTGTGAGCAATACTAATATTTTTAGCTGTACACTCTCTAAATAAGAAAATGTTAAATTCACTTAGAAAATGTGAATAGTGATTGTATGCGATTGTATGCGTTTACTTATGCAATATGTGCCACTATTCACATTTTCTAAGAGAAATTTCACACTTTCAGATTTACACGATAAGTTAAAAAAGAGCTAATGAAGAAGTGGCACATTTCACCACTCGCTACTAGAAACAAATTTATTTCCAAATGATCATGTAAATCGCTGACCCCCAGAAGATTGAACCACTCCTCCAAAAAAAAAAGTACGACAATTGGTACTCACTGCAAAGGTTCTCGATGCCGGCGCGCCTTCTTATCCCGCACGTAGTAAGCGAGCACGAGTACGCAGATGGCCGCGATGAAGGCGCAGGCGCAGCCTACGGCGGCGTAGAACATCTGGCCGCCGGAGGTGGTGCCGGAGGCCGAGGCGACGGACACCTCCTCGGGCCCCGGGTACACGCTCTGGTCCTTCAGGCAGATCTTCTTGCGCTTGAACTCGAGGCTGGTGCTGTTGCGCCGCGACAGCGACACGTTGATGCGGAGCGCGAGGTCCACCTCGGCGTCGTACGGGCCGCAGTGCAGCGCGACCGCCCACGTCTGCACGCCGCCCACCGGGATCTCGCCCGCGTCCGAGATGTTCAGCGAGCTCGACAGCGCCGTCGGGTTGCTTATGTCCACCAGCACCGTGTACGGCAGCTGGAAAATAAAAGTGTCATTGGAGTTGCAGTTTCGATTTTAATTAATTATTCTTATCTTTTTAATATTATTAAAATCGGATTTTCTTATCTTTTTAATGAGAGTAAGTGAAGTTTAATTTAATGAATAAGTAACGATTTTACTAATTTTATAACAGTACGTACATATGTAATCAGCGAAAATTCATTATTTCACAGTGAGCAGTGCACTGCTGAATTTGAAATAAATCAAATTTTCACTGGAAGAAATTTAGAGGATACTCTAGGTGGTACGTTTCTAGTCTTCCAAAAATAAAATTTTATTTTCATGTAAGTAATTTTGTAACGTTATAACTAAGTATTCATATATAAAGAAGGCGATATTGGAGAGAGGCAACAATTTGTTACGAACGATTTTAAGCAACGGGTGAGATAATATTGGTTAACGAAAATAAAAATTCTAAAAAGATAGTGATCTTTTTTTATATTTCGCTCGATTTGAACTAATTGAAGCTACTTTTATTTTTTAGCAAATTTTAGAGGCATTTTTGCAGGTATTTTAATTTTGCTGTGGCGCAAAATTTAATTATTTATTGACCTTTTCTTATGTCTATTTCGCTACTTTTTTGTTGCTATGGCTCGATTAAAATACTTCCGGAGGTTATTCCTCAAATAAAATAAGCTTTGATTTATGTTTAAATCAATTTATTTTCGTTAACTACTGTTAGTGCATCCGTAGCTTAAAATTGTTCAGAAAAAATTGTCATTTCACTCCTAAACCCACCGTTTATAAGAATAACACTGTATTTTATCTTCTAAAATTAAAAACAAGGAAATAAAAAATTTATTTTTCGAAGAAAAATTAAAAGTTATTTAACTACCTTGGTAATTCTAGAAATTGTTACTATAAAACGGTACGTACAGGCAAATTTTACTTATACACATTTAGAGATGTACACCGAGAAAATTGGAATATTTGATTAGTTCTATCTCGAGAATTTAATGTAAAGTTATAATTACTTCAAGAAAGTAAATGTAAAAATTGATCCTACATGAGTCTCAATTAATCAGTTTACGATTAGATTTGATTAGCTTGAGTAACATTTGAAAAATGAAAATTATTAGCAATATACCAGACTTCCTCGTTTATTAACTGGATTGAAAATTATTTTTTTATGCAGTTTACTTTTCTTGAACTTGATCGGTGTTTATTAAATTAATTACAGCCATTTCTAAGGGATTCCCGATAACTGCATCAAATTAATTAAAACTTAAAAATAATACATTAGTTTATGAACATTAATATATCGACCACTGCATTTTTTATGCATCATAACGATTTTTGGCACTAACAAGCCACAGATTAAAAATTCTTCTCACTTCCTATCGCAATGCAATCATCCGCAACATGAGCTAAAATCTTAAAACTAATTCCGAAGCGAAAAAGTCGCGGTAGTAAGCGCAAACCCAACGCGCTTAAAAACCGCAATTAAGAACTTTTACACCGCTCCCATTCCGCGATCTTCCTCGGAAACCCCAGCAATCCCAGAATCCAGCCTCTCAAGCGTCCACATTCTTCTAAAAACCCCCATAATTCCCGCGGCAAGGCAGAAATCAGCGTTCCGCTGACGCGGGCGATAAACCCCCGGCCGATCTGCATCCCTCCCGTCTCGAATCCCACAGCCTTCGCTCTTAAAAACCTCGCTCAACCTCGCGGGGAAATAAAGCGCGGGCCGCAGATCAAATAATAGAAATCCGATTCAATCGGCCGCGCGCGGACGAGCCGAGAAGAAAAGGGGGCTACATCCGCGCTCTCGGCACTAATCGTAAATCTCCGCGGCTCTCGTTGTAATGCCCCGTTCCCGGAAGGCGATTCTCGCCCCGGCTACACGGCCGAGCGATAATGCGACGTGCGGAAGGTGGAAAAAGTTCGCGCGCGCGCGAGGCGCGGACGGGGGAGAGAGAGAGAGAGAAGCCGGACGGGCGGAGCCGCGAGCGCATCGGCCGCGAACGAGCTGTCGAACGTTTACAGCTCGTTCCGGCTCTCCGCGCTTCGTCCGGCTCAAAAGCGAGAGCCCGGGGAATCCCTGATTTATTCACTGTTTCAATCCGCGCGCGCGCACGAGAGAGAAAGGGAGAGAGAGGGGGGGGAGGGAGCGAGGAGGGAAATGCGCTGAATGGCTAATCGGTTTTATGCGAAAAATTCACCGCGGCTAATTAATTGTGGGATAGTCAAGTTTTTCAGCCTCTTGGCTAATTGGGGAAATTTTCTTTTTATTGGAATTCGTTGTGTACGTGGGGAATTTTTTATTTTTGCACTCTATTAGCTTGTAATTTGTAATTCTCTTTTTAATGATTACTAATGAATTTGTATGTTTAATGAATATCAAATTATTGGTGTAGAAAGTTATTTTTTGCAAGAAATAATTCCTAAAGGCATCTAAAACGTATACTACTCCGTCAGTGACATTTTCTTCATTCATGATTAAAAATTGAAGTTAGTCAGAATTTGCAAACGATAAAAAAGATGTCGGATCCGGAATGCAGAAGAATTATATATCAAGATTTGAATTTATTAAAAATCTTTCAAAAGTTATTTTAAAAATTTACATTTATATACAGATTTATTATTTAATTTCATAATAATACTATGTTATCACCCTCCTTCATCATTAAAACTGCAATTTAGTAACAAATACAAATTTTTTAAACTAGCGAAATAATCTTTTATGAAAAGAAACTACTGAGTATAAACTACTTCAAAAGTTACTGTAAACGATTGAAAACTATACTGATGAAGTTCATGATTCCCTAGTAATTTAGCAACTGCTAACTATATTTGGTACTTTACCTGTAGTTGGCAATTTATTATTGCAATTAAAATAGTTCATCAGTAGTTTTTTCAATAATTTCGTAAATAGTTATTTCAGTAGTCTACTTTCTTAAGGGATAATAAAACGGATACTTATTTTTTATCTCGAAACATTTGTTACTTATATCTAACGCGATTTTTTTTAAATGTTATATTAATTTTTAAAAATTGATTGCGTAAGTATAAAAAATATCTGCGCAAATATACAGAAGAGGTTAAATAACACGAACAAAAGCAGGTATGTAGAAGAAAAGGCGGAATCGAAGGAGATCAAAGGGAAACTTGCCGAGCGGACTGTACAGTCAGTCGGAACAAGCCACGGCCGATCATAATCGCGGCCCCGCGAGCGCGCACGTCTATACACAGCGGCCGGCATTCTGCTCCGGTACAGATAGCGGGTCGCTTCGTACTCCGGCGCGAAACTTGGCCGTAGGTGACTATGAGTTCCCGCGCGTATTTAACGAGTTCGCCGAAGATCGATAAAGCTTCTAATGCCTTTGACGAGGGTCCTTCCATGCTTCTTCCCCTTTTTTTTTCTCTCCTCCTCCTCTCTTCTTCAATCGGCTACTCGCTTTTCGCCCGAGAGCAAAGCCGCTCCCTAATGAGATCAGAGAACGACGTCGATCGACCCGACTTAATTGGAAAATTAACGTTCGACAAGCTTCTCTTTGTAGTGCCCTTTTTCAGCGGTCTTCGGACTACCGTGGCTGGCTTGTTACGTTATCGACTATTTTTCGGGCCGTTTGTTTGATGTATCGCGCGTTAAGGTCGGTCTGCGAGTGTTCACTTCCGACAAAATGCCCCTGTTATATTTTCGCTTCTCGAGTGCCCTTTTTTGAAATTCGCGCTCAAAAATATACCTTTCGTCAAGGATTTTTTAATGAAGTTATAGTTAAAACTAGATATTAATTAAGATTATTGAAATGAATAATTTTAAACCTTCGCCAGAATCAGTAATGTATAAAGTAATAAAAGGAATTTAAATTTTAACAATGTGCAAACGAAATATATGGTATGATAAAATGACAAATGATAACTTAACGTAAAGTAGCAAAGGTGTGAGTTATTAATTGACTTAAAATTTTCTATTGAATCAACAAAAATGAATTACTAAGGCGTATCCCCTTTAAATTTAAATAAGTAAAACTTCACTCAAATAAGGAAATATTTACTTATTCTAGTCAAGTATTCCACTTATTATAATAGAATATAAATGGAAGCTATTTGACATTAAATAAGCGCATTTAAATATTAATTTAATTAATTCAACTTTACATAGAAAATCAATACTTTCTAATAATAAAATTTCCGTCTCCAAATGCACCTAAACGTCGTTCATTCATTAAACAAAACTTCACCGTGAAAGCGTCGTCTACGCCGCCGTACGACTGTCCAATAACCCCGCGTCAATCTTCATCCCTCTCGTCAATGAACAATGAACCCCGGAATCGCATTACTCCGGGCAGAAATAAAGCGCCGGGCGCAGTGGAATCCACGAATTAAAAAAAAAAGCGTAGAAAAAAGGCGATCGGTTCCCGGGTTAAATAAATCACGGAAACGGCGCTGCAATTTGTCGGGAGCGCGCGTAACGCGGCCCACGCGCCTCTGCACATAAAAGGTCGGCGGCGCGCGCCGCCTCTCCCCCCGGTGACGGCGGTGCGCTTTGACGGACGGGGCACACCGCGAAGGAGGAACGGATGGAATCGGGAGCCGTTCGACTTTGTCGCGCGCGACTGACGGATGCCGGCGCGCGCCGGACCCTTCCTCTCCCCCCTGCTCTGTGCACACACCGGGACAAGTCGCCCGACCACTTTGTCCGCCGGCGCGCGATTGACTTCTTTCTCCGCGGCCGATTCTTTCTCTCTCGTTCGTCCGTTTTTTTTTTGCCCCTTGTACACGCATGCCGACGAGTCAATTCCCCGATCGATTGTTATTTTTGATGGAGCTCCGCTTTGTGCGTCCCGGGGCTTTTTTTGCGCGCTTCGTGCGCGATTGGCGCGCTGATGTTATTTACGCGGGGTATTACGCGTGGAAGTGTGACTGTGACTGGGAGGGTGCAATTTGCCGAGTTTTCAGTCCTCTTTTCCGCGGAGAGGAGCCGATGAAAGCCGCGCGACGGGGAACAGGTTTTCTCGCGTGTGCTTAAACGCTGCTTTTTGTTGCGGGGCTTCGATAAACGAGATTGGATTTACTTAAGTGTCTTTTATTACGCTTTCGCGGGAAGGAATTTCCGATCGATGAGAACCGCGTTGCCTTCGGAAATATCGCGCTCATTAAACATGACGGACGCTCGTTCTTTTGCAAATATTTAGCCGCGCGGTTCTTAGTTCGCGGCTGGCAATTTCACGGTTTGCGCAAAAGTGACAGGTAAATTGTGCAAACGACGCAGATTTTCAATCAAGCGGTAATTTTGAAAAAAGAAAACGATTTACGAATATAAACTAGGTAAAGCAAATTCCTTTTTTTAATGACGACGCCAATTTTTTTTATTTTGTCGTTATCACGTCAAGAAATATTGTATGATAAATTGATTCATTCAACATATGCATTATAGTATGCATGTATTTTATTGATTCAAATAATTACTATAGAATTCTTTAAAAATCTATTTGTAAGAAAATATTTTTTTTATTTATTTCAGTATTTAAACAAAGAACCTCAAAGAATCTTTGTACCCTTTTATAAAAATGGTATTATCTTTAATTTTGACGTTATTTGCCGTGTAGTAATGACTCTTTCTTTAAAAAATAATTGCAGGATTTTGTGAAAAATTAAAAGAAACAATTTGATTCGTTAATAGGTAGATATTCGTTTGAATGTCGCCAAAATTCAAAATGTTTTCATATAAATGTTTTCATATAATATTACAATTCGAATAATGAAGGTTATATTAAATAATTTTGTTAAAAATAAATTCACATACTACTTAAGATTTGTTTTTTAAATTGAATAATTAAAAATAATTGCAAATAAATACAAATGGGTACCAGAAAACTCAGTGCGCGAAGCGATACATTTTTTATTCTTTAGTACTTATGATGGCGTCACGTTGAAACATGTTTCCGGAATAGCAACTTAACTCCACATCTTCGCATTTTATAATAAAGATTACTTAAATTAAAAATTATTTAATATACTTTTCTACGACATGGAATCGCTTATTTAAATCGCTTTTTTATTCAGAATTTGCAAACTGGAATTAAATCATTAAAATGAGCAATACACTTGAGGTAAAAAAAACATCACACATAAGATGAGAATATCTGATATCATCCCAATTGAAAAAAGAATTAAGCTAGGTCCTCACAATCAAACGCACTTAAAAATTCACAAAGAGCATTATTTCCAGCCGAAACAAACCACGCCGCCGATTTAAAGTGCTTTTACCAAACGGCCGCGCGAGCCCGGGGTACAAAACATAAAAGCGCAGCTCGGGCATTCCGCTTTCTCCGGGCGTTATCGCGGCCATTAATAATTCGCCGATGCATGCGCTTTTTGCGCTCCTCGACCAGTCCGCCCGCTCTCAAAGAAACTGCTCCGTCGCCCCGATAGCGGCCTCCGCCTCGTCGGCACGAGGGGGGGTGGAGAATAAGTCCGGAGAGCATTTTCCGCGCGACTACCTCGCGCAAAGACGAGCCAAATTGGCGCCGATCCCGGGCGAACGCCTCCGCGAGTGGCCGTGCATTAATTCACGATACTCGCTGCTTTTCCTTTCTTTCTGCTCGAGTTACGAGGGGGAGGAGCTTTCTCGGGAGGCTGCGCGCTTTTTCGAAGCCCCGCGGTAATCCCCGCGTATTTGCATTACTTAGCATAAGCAGCGAACGCGCGCCCGTTCGTTACGCTAACGGAGCTGAATAATCACTTTGTAATATTTTCCTCGCGGAATTTCGTCCTTTTTTTTTTTACCTGGGGAGAGAGGAGCTTGTGTGCCACTTCGTGGGAACGGCGCGGGCTTGTTAGCATATGCGTAATTGCCTGTGGGATTAGTGGCTCGATGTCATTTCGGTTTCCTTTTTCAGTTTTCCGATTGTATTGTACCAGCCAGTGTAACTCGGTAGTTTACGTTCGGCTATCTGATGACCGTAAAGTTTGATGCGTATCGCTTCCTCATTGCTTTTCATTATACCTAATTTTTTTCAAGAATTTTCTCACACCTCCGCGTGGAAAGTAACTTAACTAAGTTACCCAGAAATGCACCAAAAAATTAACAAACTAAAGTAGCGTAATTATATAGACTAATTAAGTTACATTAAATTTACATGTGCAGCAGGGAATGACCGGGCTAAAATTGAGGCGGTGATAAGAATCTCGGAAATTTCTTATCTAAAAAATGTAGGGATGCTCGAAATGCACAACTGATAATTCTCTCGGTGTACGGGTACGATGCTTCGAAAGAAACAAACTAAATGGCAACGATGGAAATGGTTAAACTTACCGGTCTGCCGGCGAGATTTTCCCACGTGAAGTGCAGCTTGTGAACCTGCGCTGGCACCGGCACCACGAACTTCATCGCGTACTCGTTGATAACACCCTCGCGTACATAAAATAATTCCGCCTTCAAACCTGGAAAGAAAAAAACCACATACGTTAAAAACAAACACAATAAGTATTAACGCAAAGTAATTTTATATAAATTTTCTACGCATCGTTTAAAAACTGTAAATTTTCCATTTGAAGTTACATCCAACAAAGTGAAAAGATACGTAAAAGGTGTACGTATATATACACGTGGATTACTTCAAGCCAGGATGAGCACTATCTAAAAAGGGGTGCCTCGTAAGTAAACTTCGTTAAGTGCCTTTCCGCATAAAAACGACAAAGTGGAAAATCCCCGGTCGCGCGCAAAGTGTACGAATCAATTACCCTATCTCGAAATACCCCCGAAAAAAAAAGGTCGCTGGCACGGCGCTACACCGCGTCCCTCCTCTCCGGGCAAAACTCGATCCACCGAGACGTACCTTTTCCCGGCGAAATTCGGAGCAGCGCCGGTGCGCAAACTGCATTTGGCGGGCGCTGCGGTAATGGTCCCCCGGCGGCGAAGTTACTCCCCGGCGAAATTTTCCGCCGGAAATCGAACGCCGGGCCAAACTATTAGGGCGCGCGGCTTTCGCGCGCTCGATCACACTTATATTTCCATTTGCGAGCGGCTGCCGCACTGCGGAGGAAGCGGAGGGGTGCCCCGCCCCCCCGAGGCGACACGCGGGGCGGATGCACGCGCGCTCGGCCCTTTTTCACGGGTACGTGCTTCCTGATCGACAATCGATTGGCTGCTTGCGGCTCGGCGGAATTTTTTATTCGCCGCGGGACGAAAAGCGCGCTTGGCAACTTTCGGGGAGCCTTCGGGGTGCGCGATAGGTAAGTGTATATATTGGGATTTGTAAAAATTGTGGTTCTGCGATTTTATGCTTGTTGAGAATATTTTAGATGAAGTAGCAAATTCTTAAAATTTTTAGTTAAAAAAAAGGATTTTATGTTTTTGATGACATTAATTTCGTATATGAAAATAAATATCGTTATATATCTGGAAAGGTGTCTTGAGATAAGCTGCATTTCAAATATGTAATGTGCAAGTAAATTCATAATTTCTTCATCAATAATAATTATAATTTTAATAATCGATTTTATCAAAATTTGTCACAAAAAATTGTTAAATCATGATTCTTAAATAAAAAAAAAATCACTACCAATTGCAAATAATGTAAATAAATTATTAAATGTCAATTGTAATTTGTAGGTATGTGGATTTTTGATGAACTTTTTTTACCGTCATTTTTAAATTTTCGAACACTATCCTTCTAAATTTGAATAAGTGAAAATCGTCCAAATGCACTTGTTCAACATGCATAATCGTCCACTTATGTCTTCAATGAATTATGACTTGATACTCCTGTGAAGTGTGATATTTAATAATCAAGTTTTTTTTTCTTTCTTTCCCTAGTAGTTTTTATTCGAAGAAAGATTAAGTATACTTTTCAAGGCAGGATTTTTGCATTTCCTTTCAACTGTCTCCTACTAAAACCGGTATGCTTAAGACTTACAACTAATCTTTCTCAGAAGTAGGATGCCTCGCGCCTGCGAATTAAATTCCTTCGTTAAACGCGAACGAAACTACACCGCAACGATGCGAAATACTTTCAAACATTTCAAAATATTCCTCCTTTTCCGCGAACCATCCCACACAATAGTCTCATCAGCGACGAATAGTCCGCGATAAAGTTTTCATAAATCCATCGGCTGCCCCATAAACAAGCCGCCCACGGCGCGTCGAGCGGCTTTCCAAGCCCCATAAACCAACTTTCCAAAGCGCCGGGGACAATCGCAATCAAGCACCTATCGAGTATCGGCGAGTAACCCACCTACCACTGTACCTCGGAGCAGAAAACCGTCAGCTGCGAAGACTTACACGCAAAGCGACGTGACTCACGGGAGTAGGACTCGATACTTTTGATCGAGCGGACGCGTACGCCGGATTCGCGCTCCCGGCCGAAATCGAGATCGTTATCGCATTTTATTGAGAGAGAGAGAGGCGAGAGAAAGAGACGGCGACTTTTAATGTGATTGTAAATCCGTGTGTATACCGGTTTCTCGTCCGGGCGAAACGGCCCCGGCTACTTTATGAAGTGTGCGCGCGCGATGTTTTATGCGCCGTATTCGCGCGAGTTTCACGCGGCCGGGGTCGCAACTTTTTTTTTATATGTATTCGCGGAAATGGAAGTTTTGGTAGGGAGGCTTACACGGAGGTGGGATTTAACGGCTGGTCTTTTTAAAAGCGCCGAGTGTGCATGCGGTTGGATGGGGTTCAAAGCCGACTTCGAAGCGGCTATTGATTTTTAACAGCTGATTCATCAGTCTAGCACTTTTTTTTTAGTTACACAATTAATGGCCTTGATTTTTTTTTATATTCGAACTGGTACACGTTTTTTATGAGAAGATGATTAATTTTATGTTTGTCTTACGTTTAATTCAAATTAATAATTATAATAATAGTGATAGTTATTTTAGTTGAGACCGAAGACCCGCAAGGTCATATAGTCATGTACAAACATACAATATATTTTATAACTTCAGTTTTATTTTATTTAAATCTAAATTATTAAATTCCACCTCGATTATCCTTTTACATTGTGAAGTACGTAGGTATTAAATTTTCAAATAACTCGCTTACATTACCTTTCGCATAAAATAAATGCATCGCATCCATTTATTCGAAGTAAGCTGTTATTTGCATAAAGTGCAAACAATTATTATCACAAAATAGAATGGATGGACAATAAAGTGTAATTATCATCAATTTGAATACTCACTGCATAAAACACGCCGTCAAATGAAATTTCATTATAACGAACAATAACGCGAATGATTAATCTTCGCTCTCCGCATTTCGCATAATAATCGGCGTCGTTATACGCTCGACTTAAAAAAGGCCATGAATTTCATTAAATTAAATGATAAAATATCAATTCGTCCGCGCCGAGGCGCATCGTTCAATCCGCGCCGACGAATCGAAGCGACATCGACTTTCGCAACATCCCATTATCGCCACCTCGCGGGCGCGCGTATCGCTCGGCGAGCGAAACAATGCCCCGATGAATTTCAATTGCGCTACTCCCGCGCGAAAATAATGCACGCGTTGAGCAAACTGTGATCAGCTTCTCGTCCGCGCGCGGCGATTTAAACGTCAAAAGGAAGCCGGCGCCGCGAAGTGCGGACCCACGCGCGCGAAGTCCCCATTGTCCCGGCGCGCAAAAGAAGCCGGTCATTGAGCGCGCCGCTATGGAGGTCATCGATCGCCGACGATGCAGAAGCGTGACTCTTTTCCCTCAAATCGCCGCTTTTGGCGAGGATCGCGCTAATGAGACACGACTGCACGGGCTTTCAGCGCGAATCGGGTCGCTCTATTTTTTGAAATAGCGAGTGACAGTGTGACCGGCTTTGGGAGGGGGATATATATTTATAGATGAGTGTATATATATGTGATTCGTCTGGGTTCGATGTATTTAAATAAATGGATCATCCGGAGATTGATTGAGAGCTTTGTATTTATAACACGACCAGAATATCATTTTGTGTAGTCGTGAATGAGCTGCTGAAAGATTAATGAATCTAATTGAGAATTTATAGTTTGAATTGTACCAAAAATAATTTTGTATACAAATATTATAAATTATGAATTGCCACTGATGCAATTGTTATCAGGTCAAGTTAGTAATTGAATTTCTTATTTCAAATGTGTTAAAGAAAGTTTTTAACAGATAATTTTATGATTGAATGAAAATAAAAGTGATAAACTCCATGAAGATGATATGAAAAAGAGTTTAGTTTTATTAAGGGCACTTTGCCCGTTAATAATTAAATAAATAAATTACTTCCAAAGTCTTAAAAATTAAATACAACTGAAAATACTAAATGTTAATTTACTGTAAATCTTTGGCTCTGTAGATCTTTTAAAAAATATACTAAACATATACAGAAAATTTCAATTAGATTTGATGAAAATTCAGCCTTAAAAACAGTATATCAATTGCAATAAAAGCAAATGGAGAAAAAGAACTGCCAAATAGCAAAATTGAAATATAGAAGGTATAGATATTCTCGTAAAGAACGACCTGCGTGAAGTGAAAGATCGATTTTTCCGTTCTCCAGTTTTCCAACCATAAATAAAAGTAACCTTCATTCACAAATCCCTCGAAAGTCGCAATAAAACCGAGATCCGCGAAAAATATGATACCCTCCGCGGCCTCCCCGTCCAAGACGCGAGATACCGAATCGCAAAGAGAGCACGCGGAAATCCCGATGCATCACGAATTTAAAAGCCCACATGCGGCCGAGGCGATCCAACCGCCCCGATAGCCGCCGTGCCTACACACTCCGGACACAAATCCCCTCCAATAAAAAATCAAAATACAAACCACGCGCCCCGGCGATAGCCGATAAGATATGATGAATTCGCGAGCGCACTGGACGTTCGAAGCGGAAAAAAGAAGGTACAAGAGAGAGAGAGAGTCGCGAGGGCCCAGCGGCGGGTAAACAAACGCGCGTAATCGGGCGAGCGTATCGGCCGGAGGGGTTGAGGGGCCGATCGTGAATCAGCCGGAGGATCCGCATTATTTTCACCGGGCCGCAGATGGAAAGGTGCGCGTTCGGCAGGTGGTGCGTGCTCGCCACCGCGGAAATTACGAGCCTCCCGTTCTCCCCTCGCGCTCGCCGAATTCTCCCCTTCCGCTGTAGCGAAGGTAGGACTTCCTCTTTTGCGAACTACTCGAGCGGGGATGTGAGTGAACCAAGTGAGAGGTGAGGTGGGAAGAGGGTTTGCTATCGGAGTGTGGAATAATTTTGACGATTTTTTATTATCAACAAACTTTTTACTGCTTTCTACATTTCTTTCACTGGGAAGAAGTGTGATGTTCACTATTTTTTAGTGATAAGTGCAAAATTGTTTTGGAATTAGTGAAATTTTCAGTGAAAGAAATTTTGAGGGTACCTTGTGGTCAATTTTATTCCTTCTGTCTCATAATACGTGCACACAGCTCATGCTGTACAAAATTTTGATACTTATGGTTATTTATTTCAAAGGTTAGTTTATAAGAGTTGAAAAATGGTTTGTATATCAAACCGTTGTTAAATAGTTTCATCATATTGTTACAATTTCTGATAAAAGAAGGATAAAATATCTATCCAAATCTTTCGAGATTAATTTCAACCAATCTTTATTGAGTGATTTATTACCGATATTCGATGGTAGCGGTAAATTAGGAGTATTTAGTGGATTATTTAAAGTAAGAAAAAAATTTATTACAGAATTCCAATAATTAATTCTTGTCTAGACTTTGAATAATTTTGTAATTCAAGTGGATGCGTATTACTTATGAATTTAATAAACTTAATCATACTTTACAATGTAACTCATTAGAGTAATTGATAGCTATTAATTATTACGTATACTAGAGAGTAGAAATCTTCAATTTTTAAAGGGTCTACGAAACTAGTTTTTCGATAACTGATAACCACATTGAAGAATAAAATATAGTTTCATTTCTGGACGATTTCTACTGGAAATATCAATCACTTTTTCAAAATTATACATTTTTCTTAATTTTTAATTCCTTCCTTAAAATAATTCAATCCTTTCAACGTAAACCTTGGAAACCGTACCATATACCGTAAGTTTTAGTATCAAATTCCCTCGCCAATTTGAATCCGACTATAAGATTCAAAGTCCTCGCCGTTTACCTCCCCGCAACCACCGGAGGAAACTGCGCTCCCGCCGTATTTTCAAAACCTCTCGACCCGCAGAAAAAAAATCCAAGCACCGTTCGTCGCTCCCATCCACACTTTCTCTCTCCCTCGCAGCGGCGGTGTGTGTCGCGCGTCGGTAGCCGACGCCGGCATAAATCCCCGCTTGCTCGAGAGTCAAATACCGCGGGAGAGGGTCAGCCCCGAGGCGCGCGGCTATTGGGCCCGAGGTAAAGAGGAAATTTCGTGCGGCCGAAGAAAGAGAAGAGAGAAGAGAAGAGGATCCACGGGTAGAATAGTATAGTCGTGATATCCCACCCTCTCTCTCTCTCTCCCTTTTATCCGCGACCTATCTCTCTCCAACAGCCTCCGCGTGTCCTTCTCCCTCCCGCGCTCTTCTTTTTTCCTCCTCTCCGCCTTCGCGCGAGCTCCATACTCGCCCTCCCCCTCGGGTATCTGATAGGACGGTTAACAAGGCACGAGTGAATTTTTAAGTCACCGGAAGACAATGCGCCGGGCTCCTTCTCTCTCTCTCTCCTCTTCGCGGCTCCTTCGTGTATTTGCTTTCGGAGAGTCTCTCCGCGGCGGGAATCGGCGAGCCCCGGCCTTTACCGGTTTTCTGCATCAGATATCCCGTACCCACGACCCCGCGCGCTCTTGGCCCCTTCGGCTCTGCGCTTCTCTGTGTTCCTCGTCACTACTCCCCCCCTTCTTTTATTCCGGATCCTCTCTCGGGAAGAGCACAGCCGGGCTTTCGGTCGAGTTCGATCCTCCGGCGGATGCCCTCTGTCCTCTCGGTCACACGTCGTTAGCGAGAGACGAGGCTCCAGGGGGTTTGTTTACTCTCACTGGAGCGGAGGATAATTTACGATTCGGTAAGCGAGATTGCTTTTTTTTCTTTCTTTTTTTGGGCGAGGAATTTGCGACTTTCCGTTTTATTAAGGATGCTTTTCGAATTTTTATGACGGCGCGATCGGCAGCCTGCGACGGAGTGATTCACGGCTTTCATTTACATTACAAAGGTGGATCTAAATATGGTTTTTAGTTTGTTGGATTAATGATTGATAAATGAGCCTGGGATCGTTGTATGCATTTTGTTAATATTGTAAGATGAAATTTATTGGAAAAAAATCGTTTTTACTGTTTTACGATGGTTTGAGTTACGTTGAATACCGATTTCTACGTAGCTTCCTCAAATGTAGCTTCGTTAATTTATTGGTTTATCTTATTTTAGAAACACTCGTAAAATTACACGTCTGTATCTATTATTATCCTATATTAAGAGTAGAAATTTTAAGTCGTGCAAATTTACTTTGCTCAAACGCAACTCAATATACTGTAAATTCAATGAAAATCGCGGATTTAGCCAAGACGAACATGAAGAATGGATCCACGCCAAATTTTGTTAAGAAATAATTGTTCAATTTTACAATTCCTCCTCTAAAAAGCTTAATTTTCTCAAAACCGTTTCAATCAAAATAAATCAGAATTAAATTTAGTTGAAAGGAATATGATGCAAAACCCTACATTACTTTTAATACTTTTTCATTTCATTACGTTAACTCAAAACTTTTATTAAATATAACTATTTTTCTATTAATGATGAGACGAATTTTTCAACACAGACTTATCATTATACACTGCTAATGAAATATTACAAACAGTTCGATAAAAATGACTACTAATTCAGTAAAAAATTGTTATTAGACCGAGTGCGTCACGTATCATTAGAAAAATATTAAATTTTCTTCAGAAAAATCTTCCTCTACCACACCAATTGAATTATTTAAAAAGTCAAACGCGCAAACTTCTTTCCCTCGACCTCCGTCCTTGGCCGACGCGCGCGAGCGATCGGTAGCCGGGCATCAAAAATCGCTCGCGCAACCGTGACCACACACATCCTCTCTCCGAGCGCGAAATTATCCCGCATCGACTGCGGCACGACGACGACGACGACGTCGGCCGCGAAAAAGTGCACCCCGCATCGGGACTGCGGCTCACGAGCGCAACGCGGAACAGCCGACCGCAGGCGCGGAACTGCATCGGCCCGAGGAGGGGGGAAAGGTCGGCGGTGCGCGCTACAGGCCCCATTACCGGCTGCCCCTGCAGATCCGCGGCGGCGATAGCCGGCAATTAACAGGCCGCACGGCACCCGATGCCCGGCCGATACTCCGGTCCGTTCGTTAGCGGCTACTCGAAATCCGGCGCAGGCGAGAGGGGGAGGGGGAGGACCCGGAGGATGATTTCCGCGAGTCGATTGCGTGACGTCGAATAAAACATAAGGCCTCCGCTCGTCTCCCGTTCGGGGGGAGAGGATATCGCCTTCTGTTCGAGTAGGTGCACACACCGGCTCGTTAATTTAATTAGATGGTATTAGCGGAAATTAAGGATGCGAGCGCCGAATTTGCATAGGCCAGATGCGCGCGCGAGGGGATGGCGTGTGGACCGATGCACGCGCGCCTCGATTCGGCGCTGGGTAAGGAGGATAAGGCAAACATAAAGCCCCGGCGTGCGACGAGAATCGAGACTCGTGAATATGGATGAGGGAGGGGGATTTGAATAACGCCGCTTAAATGGGCCGGCGATGAGCTTGTCACGGAATCATTTAATTAGAACGAGCGTGAAGTTTTTCAGGGGTAATTCGATTTGGATCGGACGGTAACCCCGTTACACGCTTGACGAGTACTGATTTTCGATGGATCTATTTGTGTAGAGACGTAACGTTTAAACTAGGAAATACATTTTTAATGAAAATCGATCGTGTCTTGCGGACTGGAGAAGGAAGATTCAAATCTGCTTTATCGTGTAATTAAATTTTCACTACTGTATAACTGAATTTTAAAATTATTCTGTAATATTAATGATAAGAGAAAGTTTAATATTTAACGATATGTTCATTAACGTTCATGAATATGGATGTGGATTCTGTAAAATGAATGAGTTCTATAATTTAACTTCTTAAATGATCGTGTACTAATATTTTAAGACATCGATAATATCAAAATTTCATTTTTAATTTTTCAAGAAAACTATCACTTGATAATTAAGGCTAGAGCTGGATTTAGGACGATCGATTTAGAGCTGAGTATAAAATAAATCTCAAACTACGATAAATTTTACGAAATACGACCGCTCGTTTCATTACAGGGATTTGCAACTTAATTTATGGAAATCCCTCGATTGCTACAAATATTAAATGCAATAATTATTCATTTGCAGCTACAATTTCTTTTCTCAAGCGGAGAGAGATAAAAGCTCTAGTAAAAAATGCAATAATTAATTTTAATGTACCCTCAGCTCGACCCTCAGATTGACATTCTAGGAAAAATTGCAATAATTTCTTGTCAAATTTACTAAAGCTTTTGTAAAATTTATTACATTTTCAGAAACTTTTTAAAGAAACTAGAGTAAATTGTTCAAGAAACAATACTTATCCCGTAAAGCCAAATAATTAAAAAAAAGTGCATAATAAAAAGCGTATCATCCGCTTTAAAAACTGCATTCTGCACTCAACCATTCGCTTTGCAGCGGCCGACAAAAACAGCATCATTAAACGGTACGTCTATCAATCTCGTCAATCTGCTGTCCTCCCGCAATGCCACTGTTTACCCTCTCAAAAGAGCCGAAAGGCTTGAAGCACCCGGAAGACCCGCTGCTCTCGGGAGTACCGGCATCCATTCAGCCCGCGGTGCATCCGAAAAGTTTCGCAACAACAAGCGCCGCCGCGCCGACGTCGCATCGCAATAAACGATGCACAAAGCCGTGGCCTCATCTCCTCCACCCACTCAATATCTCTCTCTCGTACACACACATACACATACAGACACACACACGCGCGCGCGCGCACACATACATACACACATATATGTGTAACAGAGTAGATTAACGCTGCAGTCTCCGCTCGCGGGAAATTGCCACTCTCGACAAAGGCGCATCTCTCGAGACGCCGAGGAGCCGCGCGAGAGTAGCATGAAAAAAGCATGTCTTTAATCAATCCGAAAAACAGCGCGAGAGCATGGGGGTGGTGGTGGAGGCATTTTCAGGGGGGCCGCGCGCCGCCTTTGATTCCCCCGCCGGGCGTCCACTGCGTCGCTGCCTCGCGCTAAACATACACACAGCGCCGACGGCGAGCTTTGATGTCGCGACTCCCCCGCGACGTTCGCCGGAGGAAAAATTGCGCGCGCGCGCGCGCGGGGGTGGAGCGCGCGGCACTGCAGTTGCGTGCTACTAAGTTTCTTTGAGACACGCGTGCGCGCGCGGACAAAGCCGGGGGGTTAGGAGCTTTGCTCGATCTAACAGCTCCTCGAGGGTGGCTCGCGCGCCGGAGAGCCCACTTCGGCGACTTCAAAGGGGGCGCGCCGCAGCCCTCAAAGCCCGCGAGGCGCGGAAAACGCGCGCGCGCGCGCAGTTTCTTTGCGCGGACTTTGAACCTCGGTTGCTAGGGCCGCGCGCGATCGGGAGAGGAAATGCGTGCACGCGCATTTTTGCGAGGTCGCTTGGCTTTTTTCTGTAGGCCCGGGTGAAAGGGCCGCGGGGGTGCTTGGGAGAGGTACGTTCCTGCGGACAAAGTCGGAGCTTTGCCGGTGCCTCTGGCCTCTTTTAATTACGTGAGGCTGGTCTAGGAATGGCGGAGGAAGAGTTGCGAGAGACTTTGACGGGATTAGCGTTCAAAGGTGCACAGGCTTGAATGCCGAGGTTCGTTAATTAATTGCGGCCGAGGGAAACCACTTTGAGTTTTATGCGATTTGAAATTTCAAAAGTTTGATGAAATTCCATTGTCCAGAGTCCTTTTTTGCCTTATAACGAATTGAATTTCATTTATTTCGCCTCGCATGGGATTTTTTTTCCGATATTTTGTATTGAACGGAAATGTGTGTACGCGAGGACGCTTACAGTGGATAATATCGAAAAACTTGTGCTGATGATAGGGTTGCAGTGGTCGTAGAGTACAATAGCCTTCCACTTGAAAGTGGTCATTGAATTTTCATTTATTCCAGCGAGCATTTATCAAAGAATTTTTTATCGACGTTTCAATAGGTTTTCGAGATTAAGTGAGATTTCAATCCATCTGTTTTCAATTATAATTAATTAAAACTTGCTTAAATAAGAAAAATAATCTGAAATAAACGTCATTATTATTTTACGTATCACGAAACAGTAGATTTGATAAACATTTTAATATTCTTTTTAAACCCACTGAGGAAACAGCTATAATAAATGAAAAGAGATAAAAAAATTGATGCTGTCTCCTATTTATAGGAAATAAAATCAATATCCGCCAATAATTAATTAACTATATTTTAAACTTTCCATTTAGAATAAATCTTATTAGAATGTGAGAGGTATGATTATTATTTAAAACTATCGCAGCACGAGTTTATTTCCAAAAATGTTCAAAAATGTATACCCATTTTTAAACGTACAATTTAAAAAATGTATACATACTGTAAATAATTAAATACCTATTTTAAAAAATCTAAAAATTGAATAAACATTAACAAGCGAGAGGGAGGTATCTCTCCAGTTACGAATTAAAATCGAAATAAGAAGAAAGTCCAACGTGTCAATACAAAATTCACCGACACCCCTGACGCTCAATTGTCGTCTCTTGTTCGAGTCGTTCATTAAATCCCCTCGCGCTGAACACAATGCGACACCGCAACAATCCTATTTACTCTACTTTCACCGGCAGCCGCGTCCTTCATCAGGGATCCTCCGACCATCCGACCCGACAAAAACCATACTCCCCGACGGTACACACTGAAAAGACACCCCACCCCACGGCCGTGGAGTAAATCAAACGCCGACGGATTTATAGAAAAGGGAAGCGTGTCGCTGTCGTGTTTCGCGCGACGGAAGCGGCGCGTTTCGCGCGCCGAGACGAGGCGTGAAACAGCCGGCGAAATTTCGCAGGCCTCGTCCCCCGCTGTCAAAATAAGCCATTGAGCCGGCCTGACGACTGCAGTCTGAACGGGGGGGAAGTGAGGGAAGTGAGAGGCGAGGAGAGAAGAAAAAGGGACGCAGGGAGCGCCGCTGAGGAACGAGACAGATGCAAATCGAGCCGGCGCGCTCGAACGAGGAGACGAATTGGGGGTACACGCGCCGCCGAAGACGGGATGAGGGTCGCGCGCACGATGTATTGGATTATAATTTGCTGCCGGATTCTCTTCTCGTTACTCGCAAGGTCGCCGCGCCTTTCTTTCAAAATTGAATGGGCGAAATTTCAACCGAATTTTAAGCGCTGTTCGATGAGTTTCGATGTAGATTTAAAGTTAAGTTAAAAAACGATAAGTAGTGTTTAATGATTGTAATTTAAAACTGATTTAGAAATTCGGAGAATATGGTTTTAAATAATTCAGTAATAGATTGATTTTCGTTTCATACGCTTTAAGAAGAAATTAAAAAGCTGTTTTATTTTACACTGAGGAAATAAGAGTCAAATGTTAACTTTACTGTAGGTACATCCCTACAGTACCCCTGAATATATTAATTTTTACTAGAATTATGGTATCTCCTTTTTTTTAATGACAGATTCTATAGTCGATTGTACAAAGTACTAGAAAGTTACAGCAATTTTCTTATAGTTTACATTAATAAAATGTATAGTACATTATTTTGTTTTTACTATAATATAAATTTATTTATTACCTTTTTACTGTAATTAAATCTAAAGTAAAATTGACTGTAATTGTTGCCGAAATATTCAGGAATACAAAATGCGTCATCACATTACTTTTTTCTTATCTATAACATATTTATCAAATTAAGAAAACCTGATTCAATTTTATAAAAGTAAATCGTATCCGCGCAATAATAGTAATAATAATAAATAACGTAATGTTCACCATGCAACTTCTAACGAGCATCATATAAATCACTATAGAAAATCAAATAATTTCTACACCAGTTTAGCTCCTCCTAGAGGAAGCTTTGTATTTCTCAGTGTAGTTGAACGACCAAAATAATTAGATCTCACACCTCCGCAATTGAAAAAAAAAAGTACAGACGCGCGGAATAAAGAGACGCGTCGAGCGCGCAAAAAAAAAAGCTGCCAAGAGAACAAAAGGGGGCGAAGGTAGCGCATATAAGAAAGAGAAAAACCGGGAAGGTGGTCGTTGCCGGGGCCTCGGGGTTCCCCGAGCTCTGGGTCAGAAATCCAACACCTCGCCGCGGAACCCGAGGCGCGGTCCCCGGCTCGCACGCGCCTCGTCTTTTTTCGTCACGCGCGCACAAAGCGCGCAGGAGGGGGGAAAGGAGTTCGGGGCCCTTCGAGCATAATGACGCCGCGTGTATATATGTAGGTGCACACTTTGCGCGGCGATTTTACACGTACCGACGCCCCGCCACAATGGGGGCCCGATCTCGTATTTTCGTCCGGGGGCCCGTCACGAATTACGCGCGTCAATGGAACGGGTGAATGGGGCGCGCGCGCGCGCTCGACCTGTCAAAGGGAGACCCTCTGCGCGAGTCTCTTTGCCCTCTGTGAGAAAAAGTCGCCTCGCTCCCCGCTGCTCGCGGGGTATTGCGCTTCCTATTTTTATCCGATCGCGGACGAGTGTACGGGGAATCGAGGGGAAAATCGAAGGAAATCCACGGCGATCGGGCGGGAGATGGGAAATTGCTTCGCGGATGAACGAGTCCGTTCCCTGCTTTTTCTTTTATCGTCTTTTATTATAGCTTGTATCGTTCTCGAAATGTTGCCGTAATTATTGGGAAGGATAATAGCTGTGAATGCACCAGATTCTTGGATATAACTTTATCAGACCGATACTGAGAAATAAAATTTATCTGTGAACAATAAATTGATCTCAATTGTTAACCGAGGAGTTATTTATTTTAAGAAGTCACAAGCCATTACTTTTAAAATAAAAATATTGTAATCAATTAGTTGTAAGATTTATTTCTTGTATTGTATTTTTATGGTATAAAGGGTTTCGGCCCGTTAAAGTTAATAAAATAAAATAAAATAAAATCATCCTTTTGGTTACGTGAAATTAATTTATAATATAAGCTATAATTGTTAATAAAAAGTTAATGTTATCTGTTTTGTAATTGGCAATTTTGTAATAAAAATCAACGAAATATTTTAGATTATCAAATTGTAATCGTACAATGATAAATGATGAAAATCGATTGAATTTTTTTAATCATTGTAATCTAATAACAAATGTTATTAAAAATATCATAAGTCATCTCCATTGGGCTTATTAGAAAAAAATGGATTTTGTTAAACTTTCTATACTCATTGACTATCCGCATAAATATTTCAGATGTAGAAATTACACCCTTACGTTAAATACCTTATTTTACACATAATAAGACTAAACTACGTTTTGAAGCATTTTTTTCGTTAATGCACACTTCATACCAAAAATAATGCGTAAAAACACTTAAAAAAATAAATATTTTCAACGCATTAAATTCGTTAGCTCGCAGCGCACAAAATAAACCTCCAAGAAAACAAAGCGAACACATCGCGGTCTAATTTCAGCCGCGCAGTTCCATCGCGCCGTAGCTTTTCGGCAAAGCCATTAGACCCGTTAGAGCGCGCGTCTCACAAATCTCTCAATCGATCAGCGCGCGCGCTCGCCCTACTTGCCTCGGGACGAAAAATAAACGGCGCCCGTGAGTCTCGCAAGACGGGCGAGATATCCCCTCGCGCGCCGCGAGGATCCCGAGCTGCGAAATTGCATCGGGAGTGTATACAGGGGGGGGAGAAGTGCCTCGGCAGAGTCGGACCTCGGGATCGCCTCTCCATATCAGCCGCGCATTCCGGGCAAATTGAGCCGCCACGGAGGCGGCGGGCGGACGCGACCACCCCGCAAACAAACCGAGACTCCGCGAGGAGCGGAGGAGAGAGAAAAAGAGGAGAGACTTCCCGGATCGCGCGAGCGGGCTAAAATAATATTGTTCCCCGGCTGGCGGCTAGAACTCGTTACTCCCCGGAGGGAATGCATTCTCTCGTGCCGCGCGCCGTTATCTCCATGTAAATTTGGAATTTTAAAGCCGCGACTAGAATTTCCCGGGGATTTTGTACTCGAGCCTTGGCGATTACGTCGGTGCGCGCGGTTACTTTGCAGTTGACGTTAGATTTCCGCGAGGGACGAGGTGTTAATCGAGCTGGTATCGATCTCCATTTAAATTGCATTCTGACTTTAGTGCCTCGAGCCTTTTAGAGGATTTTTTTAACAGGTGTTTGTCAAGAAGCTTGTTTGTAGGCGTAAAATTGTTTGAAAGGCATTTTAAAATACTTAAAATTTTTACTAGGGCAGTATCAAATAGAAAAGAATAGTACAGTTTATTATATCACTCTAAAGTTGATAAAATGAAATTTCACTTTAATAAGTAAATAATCACTTATTATACGACAAAAGTCTTCTACGTAATACAATAAACAAAAAATATTTGATATTAAATAAGTGACTATTCACTTATTTAATGGAAATCTCAGTTATTCAACTTTAGACAGGCTGTAAATTTGATATCTGCAAAACTTAAAATCTTTAATTACTTTAATGTACAATGTAAAAAATGAATAATTTATCAACACTGACTAGCCATTTTATTAATACTATAAGAACTACGTTATTAAATATAAATCTGTGTAAAATCTGATAGAATAATTTGCTACAATTATAATAAAATTGCTAAATTTTATAATAATTTTCTGTCTAGGTCGATTATGTTCCCAGATTATTACAATTACTACAAATTTTAATAACCATTCTTCTCTATGTAAATATGAATTTAGTATAATTAAGACTATATTCAATCAAAGGATAAAAAAAATAAAAAATGAATAATAGTGACTTATTGGAAATAGTAGGTACATTAAACAACTAATGCGCAAAGCAGGTGATTACCATATTCTTAATTTTCTGTTTGATTTTTATTTTCTTCCATGTCAACGTTCCATCAACAGTGCAAGTATCTAACATCTTACACCCGAAAATTAACCCCAGAAACACGCATTTTGTACCTGCTGAGTCAAAAAACAAATTGAACAAGAAGGTCGACAAGGCCTAATCCCATCCGCACGCCTCCGAATATCCCCGCACACCCAGCCCAGTTTCTCATGAATAATAACCAGCGAATCCGACCGCGCACCCCCTACGCACTCGAGGCGCGCGCGCGCGCGTGCACTCGGCGTAATGCCCGCTAACGAGAGCCAAACGACGTGCTCTCGCATCTGCCTACACGCGCGCGCCCCCGAGTCATCAAACTTTCAGCGGCGATTGTCCGTCTGCGGTGAGTGGTGTCCCCCGGCGCGGCGCGTCGCTGTCAATTTCGCGATCGCCGTCTTGCGACAGATGCCACGCGCTGATTGAGCCGTCGTCGACATATGGACGCGCGCGCCCGGCTCCGGGAATTCGGGAGTACAAGTGCCGCGTGTGGTGCACTGACGAATGGACGCGAGCATCCGGAGGGCCCTGTCACGTCCGACGCGCCGGCGCCTCCTCCTTCGTGTCCGCGATAAATTTATGGGCACGTGCGATCCTTTCTGGGTCTTGCGATTGCAGGGAGAGAGAGAAAGAGAGAGAAAGAAAAAGAGAGAGAGAGAGAGAAATAGAGAGAGAGAGGAACGAGACGTTGCTGCTGGATTCACTCTGGCTTTTGAGATATGTGTTTTCGTTCCGAGTGAAATGGTTATTGAAATGGATGTTGCGGTACTTGGTAGTCTAAAAATATTTTGAAGGATTGAGTGGCTTTAAATGTGATGATTAATTATTACGTTAAGAACTTTCTCTCGATTCGATGCAATGGTACTTTATTTCGTTAATATTGAGAAAATTAATGCATATTATCATTTATGATGGAAATCTAATTTAGCCTATACAAATTACCAAAAAAGTAATAAAAAGAATTATGACGTCAAAGAGAATGTAACCATATATGATTTTTGAAAAACCAATAAAGAATGTCAAAATTACTTTGCATGCAAAGTTTGAAAAAAAGTTACGTAATATCGATTTTCCAGAGAAAGCATTCTTGAATGTTTTATTGATGCTTAGTCAACAATTCAGAATATTGGCAATAAAATATTCTTCCTTGAGTTCTATCGCTATATAAAGAATAAGAAGAATATATATTTTGTACATCGATTTTTATATAAGATTGCACCTATTACCCATAGATTTTTATTAAAAAGATTATTTTATTTAAGACGACAAGATACTGTTTCTCATATAAGAATAAATATAAGCCTATATATCAGCACGATCTTAATCCCTTGAACCTATTTACAACATTGCACTATTCGAAGGCATCCGAAAAAGTCAAGATTAACTTTCACGTTACACTGACGGGATGAAGTTTGAAAAGGCCCCCGAGTGATGTGGATGCATGTTCCTTAAATCCAGAATTCATATACGCGCGTGTAGCAGCATTTTTTACCGTCCCTTTTTCTCCTCGGCGCAGCGCAGCCGCTGGTTATTTGATGTCGCGCGCCGCTGACGAGTCCCTTTCAGGTGTCGAGGGAGGCTCTTTCGTAGAGGTACTGCGAGTTTGCATTTGAAATTCCGCTTCCTGCGACTGTGCGCCTCTCCCTCCGACGCCACTTTTTTTTCCCTCATTTCACGATAGATCCAGCGCCCCATTGTCCCCGGCGAAATTCATTCACACGCGACGCCGCGGCGAAATGTGTCAGACCCAATGTACCGCGGGATTACCGCAGTTCTAACGCGTTTTGTATTGATTCGAACGAAAATGGCATCAGAGGCGCGCGATGTCAAAGCTTTCCTACAGCCCGAAGTACAGGTCGTGAACCCTAGCTCTGTCTTCTGAATTATTGTTTGCATTTCTATCCGATAAAGTGTAAAAAGCGATAATTGCGGGTTAAATCGTTTTAAGTTTTCTTTTTAGATTTCATTTGATTGGTCAGACAGAGTATTGAAGAATAATCGACTCATCATTTTTCTTTTTTGAATTTAATGTTGATTAGAAAAACGATATTGTAAGTTAAAATTTCGCGTTGAATCTTGTTCGCACACTGTATTATAGACATAGTGACGTAATGACTTTATAACCACAATGCATCGCTCGAAATTTTAACTTTCAATCTTCTCACTAATAATCACTTTAAAACTGATGATTATTATTCGAAATTCTGTACTGAGAAAAGTAAGGAAAAATTTACTTTACATTATTTGAGGCGTAGGGAATATATACGTGAACAAAATTACCCCCATCTTTTGTAGAAGATACAGTAAATTTTCTTATCTTATATTTTTCATTTTATCCGCTGAATCTCATGGAGTTTTTCATGAAATCTCCTCAATTAGCGACTGCGAGAGCATCTGGTCGTGCAGATCCTCACAAAAGCTCGCTTGGCATTATTTATCCATTCCGGTTTGAGCCGCTGACTTACGAGTAGCGTCGCCCACGCGGAGGGATTACGAGGAGCCGTTTCTCGCCTCTCGACGTGCAGGTACGAAAAAAAAGCGAAAAGGAAGAAGAAGAAGTCCAGCGTCGCGTCGCCACCCCCCAGTGTCCCTCGGATCCCGAGGTGTCGGGCGACTCACCTTTCACTCCGTTGTGGGTATATGGTTGCGCGCGTAGGTGGCTGCCACGCCCGGGACACAATCGCGCGAGGGAAAATATGCGCGCGGATTCATTGTGCGGGGCGAGGCTTTGTGACCACCCCGGGGATTGATGATCCTCCGCTCCTTTGCCGAAGGAGGCCCCAGGGTCCTCCTGTGCACTCGTCAATGCCCCGGGACTTTCTTCTGCAGCTACCCGACTTCTCCCCCGCCTTCCGACTATTGATCGCCGGGAACACTTCCAGAATTACTTGCCTTCGCTATCGTTAATTTTTCAAGGCGATTGCTATTTAACGAGTCGGTGTAAGGACTATCCGCGATCCTTCGAGGAACTCGCTGCTCGATGCAAATTTGAGATTAAGGAGTTTGGGAGTTCGCTTATAGTTACGTATATAGGAAGTCAAACATATGGGCAGCTCTGTTTCACTCGCACGTCCGAGTGCATCATAACTTAGACAATTTCTTATTTTATTTCATGTATTAACACTCAATCTTTTCATATTATTATCAATAAACAATTTTTAAATATTGTTTTTCGCGTACTAAATTTGTTATCCAAACCTCCACGTTAATTGCTTTATAAGTAATTAAATTAAATCCCCTCTCATAAGAAGAAAATTGTGCTAAAAATTTCAGTATTATCCGTGATCCGGTCTGATTATACATTTACCGCCAGATGGACGCTGAGTCTGATATATTTCTCACTAACGGGTATACTTGTTTAGTTTTATATATGCTCCAGTAAGACCAGAATGTTTGAGCGAAGGAAGCTACTAGTGCTTCATCGTTAACAAGATTCTAAGCGATTAGAAAAAGAAATCATGCAATCCTTGAGAAAATTGATTGATATACATGACTACTTGTATACATTGCAATCAAGTGTCACTAAATTGTTGTTAATTAATGTCTAGCTCAAACTATTTTATTTATACATTATTAATATTTGTTTGACGAGGAAAAGCGATGATACCTGAATCCAATTTCTTATACCTGACAAGGTATGTAAAAGTTCCACTCCTAGAGCGAGAGAGAGAGAGAGAGAGAAAGAGAGGGAGCGGCAGCGTCACATTAATTCGCCGCGCGTCCCCATGAATCATCTAATCTCGGCGCGAGATAAGAGCGCGAAGATAATCACTTTCGACTCCGTGAAATCGGCACGCAGCGGAATATTCACATTTGTCACGGCGACAACGGCGATTTATCTCCCGGGGCCGTCCTAGCGCCGCGCGGCCAGCACGAAAAATGTACATCCCACTCGGTATTTCGGTGTGTCGCCGCGCGGCTCGCGGTGCACTCGAGAGTGTAGATCGTGTCGCGCGCGCCCGGCTCTCGAGGAGTCCCGCGGAGAATGAGGGGGGGCAAGAGGAAGAGCCGAAGATCGTCCCGGGCGATTTATCGGCCTCTAACCTCCGCGAGATATATATAAGGTAGACCCCGAGTCCGGGATGACGCGGCGGGGGAGCTGGACGACGACTGCGACAAGATCTGCCAGCTGCCCCTCTCGCTCCGTGCGGCGCGATCGAATTTTAAGCAGTCCCAGTCGCCGGACACGAGAGTCCCCGTCTATATACGTGTATACACGTTTGACCGGCCCAGCGGGACTTGGCCTACGCGCCGCTAGGGTCCCGACTGCGTGTCCCTCTCGATCATTTTTTTTTCCTGCCCTCTCTCGTTCTCTTTTTTCGAGTGGCTTCGTGTGCGCCTGGAACTGGAGATTCTCCAGGTACGTGTTATAGGAGAAGAGAGAAGGTAATTTAGAGCCGATAATAGGGAGAAAGGGAGACATCGGGGGTTCCGAGGAGGATTTTTAGGTAGGAATTGATGATGTTTTGGGTATTTTGAAAGCTTGCTCCTTCACGTCTTATTTCGAGATCGTAAATTATTGGATTTCCTGGCCTCCTTCGGTGCTGCTCTCCGGCTTTATCGGGTTTTCACATCGCGTTTCCTTGTAGAGCAGTGTACACCACTTTGCCGTGGAAAACAATAACCAAAAGGTACCCAAAATTCGACATTTACACAAGAAGCCTTTGACGCTTCCAGTATTGATCGTACATTCCAATTTTCGATACAACACGAATCTAATCTAAAAAGTAGGTCGGAGATCATTTAAAATTCAAATGCAACCGGAAAAGGTATCGAATTCGACGCTTGTATTCCCACACCTGACAAAAATTTGTATCCCCCCGGCAAAATGCACTTCTGTCCTAGGCAGCATTTTTCTCCCTCTTATCCCGTCCCATCTGAAATCCACAGTCCGAGGCCTCTCGCAGAGATAAAGCCGGATGACCGTAGGTCGTCCGCTTCGAAATTCAGCGGGCGCGGTAGAGCGAGAGGGGAAAAAGGGGCAAAACGCGCGTTCCCAGCGTCTCGCGCCTCGAGGCGCCGCGTTGCAATCTTGAGAGCGTTTTTTCGTCCTCCGATGTTTTTCACACGTCAACGGAATATCTTTATCTCCGGGACCGGCATTTCTTGCCTCTCGACGTCCCACACGTACGTGTCCCCGGGCCCTCCGCTTCTCTCCCTCTATCTCTTCCTCTTTCTCTCTCGTTCGGTCGCCAAGTCTCCGATGTACCGCTCGCCTTCTGTTTTTCGTCCTCGAGACACGTACCCGTATAAGCGAGGCGTCGCGACTACACAGGTATTACCCCGGCAGTCCCTCGGGACGGAACCGCCGCGACAGTCCCTCTCTTTTCATTTCCACTTGTCACTTCCTCTCCGGAGAGCCGTTATGCAATAAGCTGCAGCGGCGGAAAAAATTGCCGACGCGGCGGCGCGCGGCTTATCGACGCTTTCGTGCTAATCGGTTTGCAGGAAATCGATGGCAAATAAAATATCGCGACGGCGGAGTAAACGGGAGGTTGCAACTTACGCGGTGTGGATGTGTTCATTTCGTGCAGCAGCGGCCGAACCAGAATTATTTACTCACCTGCAACAGAAAAAGGAAAATACATTTTAGATATAGATGCGATCGGTAAATTATTCATGAAAAAGAAGTAGAGATAAGGATATGCAAATAAACTCGGAGGACTGTATTTATTTTGGTACTTGGTATTTCGAGAGGAAATGCGCCTCTTTAATCCCGGAAAGTATCTGGGAGAGCTGGCAATTTATTGGAAATTCTGAAGGAGGCGCCGAGAGTCGTCCGCGGGATACTTTCCGTCTTTTGTTTTTTAACGACGCGATTATACGCTTTTCACGAATTAGTTCTTTCACGAAGTTGAGAGGCGAGGCCGGGAGGTATGGATGCTTCGTGAGAGCATTGTTAATTACGGCTTAAAATCTAACGGAAATTGCCAGACTTCGTAATACTTTTAATCGCACTTATTACTGCCACTTGAGCCATCAGCGTTTCCCTCCACTTCTGGTACCTCCAGTCGTTTATTTTACAAGAATGTTGGAAAAATTACTTTAATCACGGTTAAAGTTGTAATTAAATTAGTGAACTATTTCGTGAATTAACCACACGAATTTTAAAATCTCCATTTTTAAATACCATGCTTAAATTTAAATACTCTTTCTAATTTTATATATCGAAACATAGTGAACTATATAATTTTTATGTAAAATAGATCGTTTTAATTTTTAATTTGTCCATGTATCATTTTTAAACTAGAATAACGATTTAATTTCGTGAATTAATAACGTGTGTAAATTTTGAAATTTTCACGTTTAAATAATTCACTCTAGTTTTAAATGTGGGATTAGTGAACTACATAATTTCCAAACCGGAATAATGATTTGATTTCATGAATTAACCACTCGAATAAATTTTGAAATCATCGCCCTTAAATATCTCATTTCAAAATTATATTAAATTTCAATATTTTATTTTAATAATAGTATCAAATTCAATATCCATACTTTTCACTTTAAGCTCCGAATAAACGTAACAAATTATATATATTCTATAATGATTAATTAGGTAATACTAATTTCACGTAGTAAGAAATAGATGAATTCGTAAATTTCACGTCGAATTTGTCACTAACAATCGAGTCGAGGTTACGCGAGCAGCGGTCGACTTCCGTAAACCCTCTCGACTCTCTCGAGGGAAAAAAGGCGGTGCCCAGTCGAGAGGTGCCCAACAAACGGCCGGGGACGCGACGTCGGGTAATTTCTCGGACCCGTGGCCTGGGCAGCCAGCGTCAAGAGGGACAGAAAGATGAGAAGCTCGTCTCTTTCATTCTGGAACCTGCTGCACCGGATTTTCTCGTCGACTCATGCCGCGTAAGGGGGTACACCCCGCGCCGGGAATCCATATGCAAACGGCCGAGAAGAGGCTTGGCCGAGTGGAGCAGGAGGTACACGGAACGCTTGTTTTTCGAAATCATTGTTTCTCTCCCACACGATCTCTCCTTCGGATTTGACGATGAATCGTAAAAAAAATTCGATGGGGTTGAGACGGCTGCTTTTTTTCTCTGGTCTGGAAGGTCGAATCGAGCATCGGTATACTGACTCGAGAGCTGCTCTCAAGGCTGAATTCGGTGCTCGAAAAGGTGCACGTCGTACGTGTAAACCGTCGAAGCAATAATTTATGAATATTGAAAAACTCGTTTGCGAATTTTTTCCCAACCGCGGCACTTGTTGATTGCCCGGCTCTCGCATCGACGACGTCCGGCACCGGCGAAAAATTAATAAATGAACGAGGCGCAAATTGTAAATCATTAATCGTCAGCGCCTCGTACACGCTCGGCCCTATCAATAATTAATGAGCCGTTGAAAAATATTCGCTAAATAAACCGACGCTTTACATGCATTTTATTTCGCGACGAGACGCGATACAAGTCCCCGATAGCCGGACCCTAAAAAAAAGTCGCATTCGCAGAATTATGACGCGTGGAATTTAATAACGCGAAAAAAAAAAGTTTGTCATCGATCACCCCCCGGCGAACTGTAAATCGCCGTTACAACGTGCGCGCTCCGCCGCGGGAACGGATCCACCGATGTAAACTCCCGCGTAAAAAATGACCGTCGCTAATGCAGCGCGCGCCTAATTAAAAACGCAGCCAATAAAAATAAATCATTAATCAAACGCGCAACGACACCGCGCGGCAACGCCATCAATAAAACGTCACGCTCTTCTTCTTCCCTCTTCGTAAAAAAAGATAGACGTCGAGAGAGAGAGAGAGAAAGAGAGAGATAGGTAGATAGATATAATACCTTTATTTCACCACTAGGGCAAAAATATATACAATGGTCAAGTACAAATCATATATACATATATATAAAAAGATCAGAATACAAATATATAAAAATAAAACAAATTAACTATAAAATATAGATCACTAGATTTCCTTTGGTCAAGGTGCACAAATAATATAAAATAATTGCATAAAAATATAAATAACTAAAATTCAAATAACTAAAATAATTGCATAAAAAACGGTCAATAGACCTGGTCAACAACTATCACAGTCAGTATAATATATTTTATATTTTAAGCCTGTAGAGAGGGCCTAATCAATTTCAAAAACTTAAAGAGAGAGAGAGAGAGAGACAGAAAGAGAGAGAGAGAGAGAGAGAGAGAGAAAGAGAGAGAGAGAGAAGTGAAACAAAACAATCACCGGTACACGCTCCCCTCGGCGAGTCGCGCGTGTAGCCATTATCCATTATCTGTCGGAGCGAGGAGTCGGGAACACGCCTCAGGTGCGCGTATACGCAGTCACTCGGTCAGATGCTCGTTAAGATCCTGTCGCGCGTACGCGCGAGGCTCGCGTCGATGGAATTAAGAGATTTTTCAGGGAGATACGACCGGGCGTCGCGCGTATAGCGTATACACGTCGAGGCGAGGCGCGCGCTCCGGAGACGGACAGGCGGAACGGGAGAAAAGGGGGAGAGAAAGAGAGTGTCTACCGCGAGCACGTCTAAATTATTCTCGTCTCGCGGAGGCAGCGCAATCGATATCGGGAAAAGGGAGTAACGACGCCGGTTCTTCATTCTTCTCGCGGGATGATGTAGCGGCGGCTGTATTTTTTCTCGTTTGGCAGCGGACCGTCGAGGCTGGTGGGTAGATGTATAGGTGGCACTCGGGCAATCGCCATTAGGGATTTGAAGAAAAAATATGGAGAAAAGTGAGAGAACGAGGAATGAATAGGAAACGAGGGAAGTCGAACTTTTTGTAAGTTATTGAACATTTTTCTTCAAATGGTTTATAGTTCAATCGTACTTTTACCTTTTTCTTTATATAAAGAAAACTTTTAAGGAATACGGAAAGTATCGCAATTTATTTTCGACCTGTTACACATTTTGTCTTTCATTGAATAATTTCATTTCAAGTTATAATATGAAAGGTACAAAAAATACTTCAAGATGCCATTAATAAGTATTTAATTATTTATTTATATTTTATTATCAATTTTAAATTCTTTCTCCCTATTGTAATATTACTTTTATTATTGTTGACGTTCTTTTCACTATTTATTGTTAAATTATTAATTAAAAAAAATGGCTGTGATATCACTTAAATACATATTAGATTTAAAATAGCTATGAATTTTTACAACTTTATTCAATTAGTTATTATTCGCGCAAAGTATTTATAGCAACACGTAATTTTTAATATTTGAAAACTCATAATTATTTTCAATAAACATCTATTCTATCCATTCAATACATCTACTTTAATTAAGATTAAACTGCACAAGTAACAAATTAATTACAGCCATAAAAAAACTTTACACAAACACATAAAAGTACCGTAATATATACCGGAAAATAAATAATTGACGATAAAAAAATCCGGAATTGAGCAGCAATTAATCTGAAAAGGGATACGTAGAGAGAATAAAAATCCCGAGAGCGTGCACGTCGCGCGGCTCTAGAGAAGCCGTCGGGACGATTAAGCCGGCCATCGATCAAAAATGCGCGCTTAGCCTGAGCGAAGGGGGACGTCGAATTTTCATGAATGAAAATGGACGCGCGAAACACTCCGTAGAATGTGCGGGGGGAGAAAAGTGCCAAGGACAATCCGGGATTCTCGAGTACTCCCGCCGAGCGGAGGGGTGAATACTGGATGGCCGCTGGAAGGTGTGCCCAGCCGGTGCGTGTGTGTACATACATATACGCGCGCGTGTGTAATGCGCGGGAGAGGAGCTTTCCTCCTCTCCATTATGGTCTCCCGAGAGCCGGGGCTCGGGGCCGTGTGCGTGCGCCGGTATAGGAGCGTACGGCGCGGGACGGTCAATTTCATTAAGAGGACCGATTCGATTAGGGGCGATCTAATTCGCGGTGCTCCGGGCGCGATCGCCACGCGGACGAGACAAGAATCGACTAGTGGTTGTTTATGCCGTTAGTGATACGAGATACTTTGTTCGAATTGATATTGGTGGTACAGTGATTCCTTCTTAAGCTTCCTTGTTTCGGGTAAATTACGATTAGATTTTAGATTGTCTACTTCAATTTTTTTATTCAATCGAATAGCATCGATATTTATATACTTAAATAGGAAAAATGGGAAAGTACAGTTTCTCGAAATTTGAATAAATATATCAGACTTGGATAAGTACTTACTGAAATTGAAAATAACAAAGAAGACTTCTGTAAGTGTTAAATTGAAGAAACTTTCATTCCTCTAAAAGATTTCAGGGTAGACTTAAGAGCACTGCATTCAGTGCATTCGCGTTTAAATAATTCATTAATTGATACTTTTGTAGAAGGAAAAAAAATTCCAATACCTTTTAATCTGATTAGTGGAATAACAAATGAACAGAGACTACGTCAACTGTCTCTTCGTACCAGTCCACAGTTACTTAACGAATCACAAGTAATTATTTTAAATTACAGAACATAAAGCTTGATGATCATAATAAATTAGTTATACAACTGACCCAGTAATAATAAATAATACAGAGAAATAATAAAATATTTTACGGTTTAAAAATTGTCTTTTATTATTTATGCGGAGGAATAACTAAATAGTAATATTATACGCTGTTGCATAAACTTCATAAATAATTTTTGAAACCCGAGATTCGATTCATTCCCTATTTTACTTCTTGACCGGCGATATTTTCGCTGGAAACCGTCGGCGAATCGTTAACTTTATGAACTAACCGGGCAAAAAGTCGACAAGTTTGCGCAAACCCGTCCATGAAATGCAAATTTATTGTAATAACGGGTGCCACGCACGAGTATACCCGAAGATGGTCTATGAAATCCGAGCCTAATTTCTCGTACCAATTAGTACATCTACCCAGAACGACCAGTCAGATTTGCAATCGTAAAAATATCCGGAACCCAAGAGAGAGACACATAAGTGTACGGTCGAGGCGAGAAAAAAAGCAGCGACCAGAGGGAGAGGCACTGGACTTACATTCGCCTCGGTCGTCGCGTGCGAATACGAGAAACGGCGGAGGAGAAAAAAAAATAGAGGAGCAGGCACAACAAGCCGTTAAGGAGATACCCCGGCGAAATGACGCGGGGCACACGTGAGAGGCGACGCATAAATTAAAGGCCGAGCCGGCCGATTTCCATCGTCGCGCCTCCCCTTTTCGCGGGGGGGCGAGAAAAAAGCGCGGCGGAAATCGACGGGGGTCCCCCCAGGTTCGAATGTCGCGCGCGAATCGCGCGCTTTTTTTTTATTTTTTAACGATCGCGCGCACGCGCGTCTCCTAACGAGCAGCGCACCCCGGAGGATTGATGGGGCCGCTCGTTTCGCCGCTGAATTTATGCGCCTACTCTCGGTTTCTTCTCTCCTCGTTTTTTTTTCACTCTCTCTCCTGCCCTTCGTCAGAGGCGCGTTCGTCATTTTCTTCGTGTTCCTCGCGGGCTTTTATTAATACGCGCGGCGCTACCAGCGCGCGATAAAGCGCGCGGAGCCTGGCTCTCGCGGATTCAACGGGCGCTTGATTTATCGCCGCTTTATTGAGCAGAAATTATGTTGTCCGGAGGAAAAAATGCCCGGGGGATACGCGAGCGTAATGAACGGAACGCGCGTACGAGTGGGAATTTTAAATTTGAGAAAGGTTCGTTGCCTTGATTTAGAGGTCTTAGTCGCCCGATAAATTTTCGAGCCGCGCGCTGAGAGAAATACTGCTTTTCTAGATTTTGTACCGAGTTGTACTTCGCAGTTTACTCACACATTGATTTTAAATGTAAACAAGTATAAGGATCCTCTTATCCGTATTTATTTATTTTTATTAAATAGATAAGTAATACTTAATAATTTTAATATAATTTTACGTTAGCTGAACGATTAATGACCCTACGCTTCTTTTGGTGCAGTTGCCTTGGGGATTAATTAAAAAAATTTTGTATTTTCTCTTGTTCTTTCTCTTTCATTCTCACTCGTTTTGGGCTAATATAAATAAAAGCCATTATCAAAATTTTTATAAATTATTAAAATTTTACGAATGGCTAATAGATCTTTCTTGCACTTTCCTTGAATGTCTAATAGTAGGACTACCGGTATCGTACTAGCGATGGATAAACGACAGGTTTTGGTCGAAACACAAGTTTTCCATTTTTAAACTGATGTATATATGAATAAATTTAATTTAAAAATGCTGTCCATACACGTGTTCAGAAGTGAAAAAAATTTTTTGTCCAACACCTCCTATTTAATATTAAATACGTTCTTGTTATTGTTGTGATATCAACCAAACCTAATTCTTGAGAAATTTACTGCTCGATAATTTATGTTACTTATAATAGGTATATACAATTTAATAATGATAAAGGAATAATATATGCAACGAATGTCTAAATTTATAGTGTGCGTTAAAAAAATGATATATAGGAAATTTTACAACAATATTTTTAACTCAAAATGAGAAGAATAATTGTTATATCATATTTTTTTAAATATGTTTTTTAAAAATTACAGTATTTATCCTAAAAGTTATCATTTTATTTGAAACATCAAAAATGCATAATAGTAAATGTTTTTGCACTGTTTTTCGCAGTGTACTATTCTCTTCGAACGTATTAAATCAATTTTTCACCTGCAAACAACTTCGCCCATAAATCGCAATCACAAGTCTATAAACCGATTTTATCGCTCGTCCAGCGCGTAATGGTAACACCGACAAGTAACAATTCATCAAGTAACGCATTTTCGATTGCCTCCGCAACAAAAAGAGTTCTATTTTACGCCCATCCAGGTGTACACCCTGCGCATTTTTCCTTCCCGACGATTATTGCGCGGACGCGCCGGTCGAATGTAATTAATGGCACTGCCTCCGCCTGACAGATTTGCGGCGGCCACGGAGACAACCTGATCGATGATTCGGCCGCGGTCACGCTCCCTGCGATCCCCGCACGCTCGATCTGTCATTCCGCTTATCTCGCCCGAAATATTCCTCTCCGTTTGTTTTCCCGTCTTCCTTTTTCGGGCGTCTCGCTTTGCATTTCATTTTTTTCCAACAGCTTTTTCGCTCTCCGGATCGGGTGTTCGCTATTTATGACTTTGCGGGATTTTTAAATTTGTGCTTCGTTTTTTGCTGCGGCGATGCGTCGCTTCGTTTCCACGAATGGACTTTTCGAAATTCGCGTGGCGGCCGAATAAAAAAGCGAGCAACAATTTCAGCGGCGGGACGTGAGCGCGTTAAGTGAGCGAGCCAACGGCGAGACTAACAATTTCCCCGAACGCATAATTACGATTTCGTGTTAAGCGTCAATATTTGCTTTACTAACCAAACACGCATTTGTACCTCTTCCCTCGACTACCTGTGCAACGAGCGGAGAGGGGAAAAAAAGGAAGGAGAGAGAGGATCTTCTCCTCTTGACACGCGCTCGCGCCCCATACTAATGCCTCTCCCGCTCGCGCGCGACGAATGACAATGAAAAAAAAGGCCCAAACGAATTTTCGTCGAGCGAGAGGAAAAAAAATGTGTGTTCGAGACCACTAGAGGCTAGGCACATCGAGAAATTCAAATGAGAGATAAATATTCAATTTCGGCCGTACGTTGTTCGCATGTCGAGAGCGGGCGTACGCGCGGGGTCCACCTGCGGTGCTCGCTCTCGAGTGTCGTGAAAAAAAAAGGCCGGCGAGGGCCTGACGATGCAGAAACGAGCCTCTCGGGCCCCGGAGGTGAAGTGGGGGAGGGCAGCCGGCTCGAATCTATCACCGGCTCTCGACGAGCGTGGAAAGTTGGATTTCGAGTGAATCGGGACTGTTTAGAGAGCGAGAAGCGTCGTTTCATCCTTTATAAAGAGCCTGGATAAAGTGTTTGGTGTAAACAACACTCGCGAGCGACGAGGTAGAGAGAAAAAATTCTTTTGACATCGATTATGATGAATTACGCGGTGTGTTCTCCGTTTCGAAGCGAACGCGAGTTCCGTTAGGGGCAAACACGAAAATGGGAGGTTTCAATTAAAATACAACAAGGGGTGAAGTGTTCGGTGTGCACAAGGAGTGGACGCGTGAATATATGCGACGAGGAAAGAAAAAATTCTTTTGACATCAATTATGATGAATTGGACAGTGTACAGCAAGTTCCGTTAGGAGCAAATACAAAATAGTAGGGGTCAATTTAAATACAGCAAGCTAAAGCTGTGTAAATTAAAAACCACAAAAAATTAGTGAAATGCACTAAAATTAGTGTATTTCACCTAAACATTAATTAGATGCACTAAAAATTAAATAAAATTTTCTTTACTAACCATGATTTATTGTTGCACATTTTACTAAATTTTGGTACATTTTATTAATTTTTAGTAGTTTTTCACTAACTCAACTTTAGAGGGAAAGAATGAAGTATTTGGAGTAAATAACACTCGCACATTCGATTGTAACAGACAAGAGAAAAGTTTCTATTGACGTTTGTTACACTGAATTACACAGCGTATTACAACTTCCAGACCAAAAGTAAATTCCGCCGGAGAAAACAGAAAAATAGGAGATTTCAATTAAAACACAACAAGAGAGGCCAGCCGTCCGTCTGTCCATCCGGGCAGCTAAACGTCAAGGTGAGACGGTTATAAGCCGCGGTCAAAAGTTTACCCTACACCTGCGGCCGTCCAAAAGACCCATACCGGGATCCGGCGGAGACCCGGAAAAATCCCTTTCCGAGGGAAAAAAAAATCAGCATTGTGATGTTTTGACGCGGGGGTAGCCTGACAGGGCCCCCGAAAAATCGAGGCCGCTCCCCGCCGGAGAGAGAAACGAGGGAGAAACTTAATCTCGGAGTAGGGACCTTATACCTGACCTTTTTCGAAAGTCTACCGGTGTGGCTGCGCGATAACTGGTTTCCTCGTTGGGAGTAAAACGAGAGAGACAGAGCGAGCCTTCCGACGATCGCCTCGGTTTTAAGAGCGAGCTTTTTACCGGCGGTGCCTGATGGATGCGCGCGCGAGGTGGCCGATAGGATTTTTCAGGCCGGAAACGAAGCGAGGAATTTCGCCGCGCTTTTTTTGCAGCCCGCCGGGTAGCGATTGCAGCCGCGGCAATTTTGTTTGCCATACTTTGCCGGATGAGCGGCTGCCCTGCGGGGCAATTGGAAAACTATTCGAAAATTGCCCGGGATTTGCTCTCGCCGTAACCATAATTTACCCGCCCGTGCCGTTTCTTATTGCGCGGAAAAATCTGCAATTATTCTAATAGGCGCCAATTTTTTAATAGAATGCACAGCTCCAGTATTCAATATACACGCTGCTCTCGTATCCGATAATTTCAATCATTACCCGCCACTTCATCAAAGTACCTACAATTTGTATCACAGCCTCGTTTCTAAAGCAAGCTCTTTTTGCCGAAAAAAAAATTGTCACGTGCACAAGATGTTTAGTCTGCTCTAAACTGTCCACTTCCCGGCGGGGACGATCGCCGGGAGAAATTTGCCGACGGAGACTAACGACAAGCGCCTCGGTCACACCTCATTACGGAGCGAGCGTTTTACATTCGCCGGGAATGCGCGCCGCGGGTATAATTTCCGCGCGCGCGCGGAAACACACGGGGAATCCAATTTTCGCGCCTCTTTTTGCGGGCGAATCATCGCGCTCGGCCGCTCGCGTTACATTCCCCGAAGTGGTAAAATGGCCTTAACGCTCTTTTGTGGATTCGCACTTGGCGCGGAGTGTCGGGTTTTAAAGTTCCACTCGTGCGCGCGTGTATAATGTCACCGATGGAGGGAGGCGCGCGCTTAGCCGTGGTGTTTGCTCGAACGAGAGCTGGCCGTAAATGCAACCTTTTTGTAGCGCGAGGAAATCGCGCCGCGTTCGAGTAGGGTCCGAGCCTTGTCGAGGGTGGATTTTTTTTAGCCTGTTGCGAGATATAGTCGAGGAAACCTTGCGAGGGTGTTTGTCTCTTAAAATTGATGGTTCGTTTAAAAAACGTTAATTTTTTTGTTACTTAAATTAAGAGCACTGAATAAAATGAAGAGTTTCACTATCTTATACTATTTATTGTTAAGGAGAAAAAATAGTTTTCAAATCTTTTGATAAATAATAAATAAATAAAATTGCACACGTATCTTAAGGGGAGCTTTATTTAGGATATGCACAATTTATTTATACCGTAAAGGGCAATAAAAGGCAGATATGAAAAAAACCCCTTTTCTTTTTCCTCCTGCTTCTGGATGGACATGACGGTATGCATGGTTGTTTTTTCAACAAAATAAAATTCAAAATTTCATGAGAAAGACACTTCATTTAAAGATTGCTTAATATATAAGGAGTATGCCATCTTTCTAGCTCTACATATTAATATTCTATTAGTAAATGACGAATAATTATTTTCATAGTAATATTTTAAAATCAAGGAAACTGTCATGATAATGAATTAGCCTAACGGGAACCAATCGCGCCTTACAGTGTTGTCGAAGCTTTCTCCTTCATATTCGCAGCTACCTGTTGTGAGATATAGCCACGTAAACCGCCAGAAGTCGTGTTCTCCTCATGAATACATATTTCCGTTAAAAAAATCTTAAAGTATTATATTGAAAAGTGTCAAGGATCTCACTTTTAATCCTTTCCACTTGAAATCTATTTTATTTATCGTTTTGTAATCTCGAGCGGATAAAGGAGGTGTTAAGAAAGTTTGATGGATGTTTCGAAAGTCCCAAGTTTCCACGGAAAGGTGGCGGGATTTGAATATTGCAACAATGGAGCTAACCGTATTTCAAGCTTAAAGGCGCTGATCGCTCTTATCTCGCCCCGTCTCAATGGCTTGATATCACGCAGCTTCAACGCCTTGCACTATTCACACTCAATGTGCATGAAAAGCCATCGACGCTAGGGACTCTCTTTCTCTTCACGCTTGGAAAGTATCGACTTCCACGGAGGGAAAAGACCCCGTCTCGCTACGCCGCTTCTCACCCGTGCCTCTCATCGCGATACAAATTTAATATACCGAGAAATGTTGTTAAATAAATCCTGTAATATTTTATGATAAAACGCGCGCGCTATTTTGAGAAATTATAAATGTTATACAGTTTTCTATATTAAAATTGAAAAGCGTACTTTTGAAATGTTTTACTATATCCTATGTTATAGTTAAATGTGTCTAACATATTTATTTATTAACTGATTTATTATTAACTTTGATGCATTATAATAGAATTTAAAAATAATGAAATCCAACGATGCCCATTGTTTTAGTAATTTGATTACAACAATTGTATGAAATTAATCGATTTTTCAACGATTATACGTTTTTGATAATCAGCTACATTCGTGCAAAGTCACTTATTCAAATAAACTGCTTAACTAATTTAGTTAAGTGTTTAAAAGACTTATTTTACGACAACAATAAAAACTCCAGATTTACACGTTAGAAATTTCAGTTATACTACTTCTGTACAAAACTCGGAGGTCGTAATAAATAAAGCCTCCCAAGTCCACTAAAAAATACAAACATCTTCCCTATACATTTTTCCTTGCACGCGGACGCGACTCCAGCTCCGTTGTTCTTTCTCTCGCTCCTATTCTCCGGCTCGGGCGCTTACCTCTCGGGTCGTTCGCTCGCGCCCAACCTGTGCGCAATGCATCCACAAGAAGAAGAAGAAGAAGAAGGAAAAGAAGAAGAGAAGAATAAGAGAGACAGAGGGAAAGAGAAAGAAGGAGAGAGAGGAGAGTATCGGTATATCGGCGAGACCGATCTCGCAGCCTCTCCGCGGAGCCGGGGAGGGAGGAGAGGAGACTGTCGATTATTCGGTGTCTAAACAAACTAGAGAGAGAAGTGCGCGGAGTGCACGCGAGGCGCAGAGAAAGAGAGAGAGAGAGAAAGGGATAGTCGAGAGAGAAGGAAGAGAGCCGGTCCGGCAGGGGCGAGTCCGCACGCCTCCTTCGTTTAACAAGGACCTCGTTATGGTGTGTTATATACTCTCGCGGCCTGGGCGTGTGTGCGTAGTCCCGCTCGCTCGCTTGTGTGGGTGAGCGTATACCTTCGCTAAGGTCGTATAATGAGACGCGCGCGAGCGAGCGAGCGAGGGACGATTTCGAGAAATTCATTTGGGTAATTCTTTGAGTAATCGCCCTTGACTTTTTTACGACGCCTCCTACGTATCGCGAGTTCGTTTATCTCTTCGTCGTGAGCTCGTGCTCCTCTTTTTATCCTGCCTCGATTTCCTCGTTAGGCCGCGCGTATCCTTTTGATTGATTTTTTTTCGGACCGGAGATTTTGACTTACGATTCTTTTAAGAAATCCATAAATTTTGCATTCTAATTATGTGCGAGATTAAGTGTTTGCGTGTAAAAATTCTTTTTTTGGGGAAAAAAATTAAACCAATATCACTTTTCACATGGGTTCCGCCTGCTTCTTAGCACCCGGTCAACCTACTTATCTTGCTCGGTATTTAAATTTCTAACTTCCATAAGATCTAATAATTATACATCTCGCCTCGACTTGCAAGTTCTCCTATTCTCAATCATTGCATGTTAGTAGGTATACTTTATTCATATGCAGAAAAATTGTGTAACGTATACTAACGCCTTGGGCGGTGCATGCAAGTTAAAATTTTTGCAAATACTTTAGATATTGATTTCTCGCCTATTATTTAACTTAATATCTACCTATGGTGTATATTTTAGTTTTTACGTAGTTTTTAAGTAATTTTCTTCCCTACTTAACTTATAATAAATAGTCACTTTGTTGATATGAAAAGTGGTACGAAAGTGACATTTTCCGCAAGTACTTATTTATTCTGTTGCTTAACGTACACACTAATCCTCTTTTTATTCTACGACAGTTCTGCGCATATTTGGTCGTTCGTACAGTGTTATTTTAAAACGCAATCTGCGCGTGTCCCCCGCGCGAATGAAGATAATCCGAATTTCAATCCATGATTGGCAAATTCCGACTGCACGCGCAGCAGCCCCGGCAATTCAATCGCGGGTGCAGGGCAAAAGCGCGGCGAAAAAATAAAAACACCGCTACTCGCTTATGCAAATCCCGCGGGCGGTGTGCACCGCGGGTGCGCGCGTAAAATCGAACCTCGCGCGCCCGCGCGCCTCATATTGAAATTCACCGGGCGTAAAGTAACGAACCGCGAGGCGCGTCGCGTTCATCCCTCATTTCCCGCCTCGCTCATCCGCATGCAAATCGACTCGCCTCATGAAACGTAAACAAAACGCGCTGAGGCCGAGCGCGCGCGTGCGGCCGATTCGCCACGGCAATTGTTCGACGCTCCGACGCGACGACGCATAACGAAAGGAGCGCGGCCCAAGGAGTCTTTCCGTCTTCTCGCCAATCTCTCTCGCTCTCTCCCTTTTCTCTCTCTCTCTCTCTCTCTCTCTCTCTCTCTTTCATACACACACACACACGCACACACTTTCTCTCTCATATGCTTTCAATCTCTCGCACACTCGTTCTCACACTCACAGTCTGCCTCTCTCTCTCTCTCTCTCTCCCTCTCTCTTTCTTTCACAGTATATTTAAGCTCAATTAAACACCATGTAAAGTTTTGAAGAGATTGGTGTTTCGGAGATCTCACATGGCATCTCCTGGTGTGATCAACGTTCGAACATCGAACAAAAATGCAGATTTTTTGCATGTCACTGCTTCGCTCAAAGTGGCCATCGGACCTTGGGATTGTGACTACTTTTTATCGAAGGTGAATAGAAGCTTGTGTGAAAAATTCAGACAAATCTATGACCCGGAGGTGACAGCATCTTTCTCATTCTCTCAAATGTTTTCAGTTTCTCTCACACTCAGTCTCTCTCATTCTCTCTTTTTCTCTCCCACATACTCTCTTGTTCTCATATTCGGTCATGTTTTCACACACATATTCTGTCAGTTTGTCTGTCGGACTCTCTTTCGCACTTTCTCTATCTCTCTTCCTCTCTCTCTCTCTCTCTCTCTCTCTCTCTCTCTCTCTCTCTCTTACACACATATACTCTCTCGTTTTCACATTCATAATCTATCTATCTGCTTGACTTTCTCTCTCTCTTCATTTTTCAAGCTTCCTCGAGCTGCAGCCATTTTTTCTCTCTTCGCGCTTAGGAGTATAGCGTATGAACGAGTCGCGTCCGGAAATAATGGCTCGTAAATTCTTTTTTCCTCCGCGAGAGTAAACGTGGATGCGCAAGACCACCTCGTTCCCTTCGACGCGCGGAGCGCGAGGATCTTGTGTTTTGCCCGCCTCCGAGGAGGCAGTTATCGCGCTTTGGATATCTGGAATGGCTGCGGATGAGTCGCGGGAGATGTGTTTGCTTTTACGATTTTTCTCATGGGCACTAATCGTTTTACGGCGGGTAAAACTCGACGAGAGGAGTAAATTAATCGGCCCCCTTTACGCGCGCGATATTTATCCAAGATATTGCTCGATTTTAATTGCCTTCGATCATGTAACCGATCGTTCGGTAATCATTTTGTAGCCAATAAAATGACACAAAAGGGAAAAGGAAAAATATCCCCTTATTTTTTTACGAGAAATCGAAAACAAGAAATTCTTGAAGACAGGATTTCTTCTTAAAAACAAGTCAAAGGTAAAGTATTACATCCAAGATTAAATACTCATGTTGAGTAGCTATAGTGACCTTTGATTACAATGATTACAATATTTCTATCCATTTATCTCTTTAATAAATTTCCGAACTTTATCTATTCAAACGTGTCCATAAGCATCTGTATCTGGAAATAAGAGAATCTCTCTCTTCTCTATCGATTTCTCGAACGATTCTATGAATAAATGCTGATTACTGTAATATAACTATCGAATTAATAAATAATACGGTAAAAGTCACTTTTGAAATTTGATAAGAAATAGTCACACCCGTCAATTATTTCTCCAATCAATCATAAAAATTCACGGTGAAAAATAGCTTTCTTCCATCGAGGTATTAAATATCTCAGCGTTTCCCACGTAGCTCCGACCGACTTCAATTTTCCCCCGTTGCCTCCGACGGGGTAAGCGTTATGACGGGAATTTCACGAGGCAATGCGCCCCGACGATCGAGAGGCCATCAGCGCCGGAAGTATTTCCTCCCTTCGCGCCGGCGGGAGGCGAAGTCAAACAACGCGTTCCAATAAAGGTGGATTTGCGCGATCCACGACTGCCTCCGCACACCCCGCGTCTTTTAATCGGCTTACCGAGTGCGCGCTCGAGCTCTTTACTCACTTCGTTTTATGCCGCCGCCGCGACGCGCCCAGCGTAAACAACCTCGTCAGGAGCAATTGCAATTAATCGAGTCGAGGGACGAGTGCTTCCGAAACAAGCCTGAATCATCTTTTGCTTTTATTCTTCTGGAGCTATTCCGGTTTATTGCTTGATAAGTGTCTTCTTTACGGTTGCGGAGTCATTGGTTTTCCTGTTAGTTTTATGCATTTTTGAGTCTTCCTTTGAAAATATAACGCAAACTGTTCGAGGAGTAATATGGTTTACTCCCTATCCGGAAATGGAGCTCCTGTGTAAATGCAGCGAGGAACCTTGAGCCTCTTATTCCCGAGCGAAGGGTTTAAAATTTACCGCGGCAGTAAAAATTTTCCACGTTGCATTTTTATTTACTACTCACAATCGAAGAGAGAGAAGAAGAACCCCTTGCCATAATCCCTTCGAGGCTCCTGTAAATCACTCAGCCGGCTGAATAATTCAATTTCAGCTCCAGTTTATCTTGGCACAATCTTCTCCTCCGAAGGAGAGAAAAAAATCATGGCTACAACGAGGATTTTAACGCTCAATCGCGTAATCCCGCTGCCCCGTGAAAATCTCACCAGTCCCTTGTCCGAAGAATGTAAAAAGTGGCAAAAATCCCGCGAGAATAAAGGGCCAGGTTCGCAGCCCTGCAGAGATTCAATTTTCGTCTTCCGAAAACATTTCCAGGTACATACCCCCGGGCTCCGAGCACCTTAATCCGCGGCCCATTGTGTCGCGCTCGTAACCTCGCCGAGGGAAAAGCGGCGGCAAACCGGGCTTTTATTTACTGGTTCCTCGCGGCCCCGAAAAAATATACTCGCCCACGCTTTCGCGTGAAATACCGCGCTCTCGGCCGCCGTAAATTATCGCGTCTGGGAGAGCAGAGCTCTCGCGTCCGCGCCTTTTTTTGGACGCTCCGCCGTATAATCGTGAGGCGTCCGGGTGCCTCTGTTTGTTTTAATTTCGGGGCCTCGTTGCCGGGGGTCTGCGCTAATTGATCGCTAGAAGGAACCCTGCTCCCCTGGCATATCAAGTCTGCTTTCGCATTTGGCTGCTCGACAGAGTAGGAAAGTTGTAGTTGCTGTGTGTTCAGAGATAAATAGTGTTTACGTATGGCGTAGAAACAAACAGATTAATTTATCGGAACAATTCGTTTTACTATTGTTGTTTTATCAAACGAGGCTAGGATAAACGTTATTTATTGTACTATAGAATTTCAATTTACGTTGAGTAATGTATCTTGGACAAATGTAATATGAATCGTAAACTTTGTTGCAGTTTAATCTGGTATCTTCGATAACAAAGATAATAATGAGTTTATTTTTGCACAATTCCAAAAAGAAATCGCATATTTCATTAAATGTGAACTTAGTGAGTAATACTATCTAGTTCATTTACCGCCAGGTGGACTTGGAGTCTGATATGTTTTTCACTAACGGGTCAGCTGCTTCAGTTTTACATAAGTGTTGAATATAACGATACTGCATATACTCCACTACAGAGACCCATAGCAATAAAGCAATAAACAGCCGAAGGGACAATTTGTACCTACAAGCATGCGGAGAGCACCGAGGACCGACCAACAGAGTCTACTTCAACCATCAGTCTACTGCAAGCAGCCAAACACGCCGCATCTAATACTTTTCTATATACACATTTCTTATACCAATTTTAACTATTCTCGTATTGTATTAATAAATGCTTTATACATAAATTCCAAATAGTGCGCGTTATTTCCAGCAACCCTTCAACAATTCGTGCCTGTAAGATCTGAAAGCTAAGACGCTGAAGAATACTAGTTATACTCCACGATTATAGTTGTTATTTTGTTAATAAAAAATCATGCAATCGTTGAAAAAATCGATTGAACTTGTGTAATCATTATAATTAAATGCTATTAAAACTAGTGTGAACATTCCATGTTCCGATTTTACAATTTGTAAACAAAGAAATCTTACATCCAAACATATTTTTACGATCTTGAAAACTTTTACGACGTTCCTTAACATCATAAAATTAAAGTTTTAGCGTTAACTGCTGCGAATACATTTGTCCATGGTCAAATAAAATATACCGTCAATAAGAAGCACTTTCAACTGTGACTCCCGTTAAAAAGAAAAGAAAAACTCGGAGAAAAAAGCGCCCGAGCGTGACTCGGCTCGTTCCAACGTTCCCTTAAACACGTCTCGCAATTACAAAGTAAACACAGGCCGTTCATACCGATTAATTCCTTATTGCCATTCCTCGCTCGCGCGCGACTTCCCTCGTCCCCGCTGCCAAGTAAGAGCAAAACGAGCCACGGGTCGAGGGAGGCAAGGTGCGCGCGCGCCTGCGCCTTCGCCCGTTAATTCGAATTCTCCGGCTCGTTTCGCGGAGGAGACGCACTCCTCCTTTTTCCCCCGGTGTTCCGGAGCTTCCGAGGGGATACAGAAGGGAGGAGGCGACCGAAATGTCCGGCTCCAATCTAATCGGCTATCGTCGCGCGGGAGTCTACTCTCGGGAGGTGCGCGCAGGTTGCTTGCTCCTTTTTTTCATCTCTCTCTTTCTCTCTCACACACCGGCTCGTTTCCGCGCAGCTGTCGCCTGAGCGACCTGTTTCGGGCTTTCCTAGGGCGTCGGGAAAACTACTTTGCGAGGAGTAACGAGAAAAGTCCGCGGACGAGTCGCGCGAGGCACTTTTAAGGACTGCCAGCGCACGTCCGAGTTTTACGAACTAATTTAACGATTCGACCGGTCTCGTTCGGCCCATAAATCGCCCAGAGTCACCGGTAGCAATTATGGCATTTATTTTGGACTCCGCTGCACCGGCTGGGCTCTATAAATTGCCGAGCCAAATAGTTTGTTATCTACGGTTTTATGCTTTATTAAACTTGCTTATTGACTTTTCACTTTGTTCACTGCTTTCGAGAAATTAGATTCGTACCCAGAGAAATTTATTATTTATCAGTGACGTTCAATGAAAATCATGTACATATGAGATATTAGTACTTAATTTGCACTAATACTTCACAACGCTGATTGATCCAATAAAAGCAACAAGACGATGAGTAGATGATAAAGAAATACTGCGATACATCGAAGTCAATTGACAGTTAATGAATACAATGTTTTTAATAAGTGTCTGTTCAACATTTCAGATAACATTCCAGCGTACTTCTAACCCACTTAATGCATGTACTGTACTGCTGCTAAACAAGATTAGATTGCAAAAGTGTCAGGCTAAGCGAACAAAGTAATTTTAAGCTGTGATATTCATAGACTTCAATTTTTTATTGATTATTGACTACAAAATTAAGATAGACATATATTTTTAAGAAATTTAATCGAGTCGTAAGTAATTAATTAAATTTATCGAAGCGATTTTAGTTTCAGCTACTCTCATGCACTAAGAATACTTTAAATCAATAAAGCTCTGAATTTTACTTCATTCATGCAGTGTATGTCATGTACATCAATAAGTTTTTTGGCTGCTTTCATGTCCCTTGTTAGTACAATTATTTTATTTTCTCCAGAACAGTTTAGTAACAATTTCGTATATTACTATATTCATTATTGATTCTATCACTCATCTTGATATTGTTTATTGAATAAGGGTTATTGATGGATAATGAGTACAGAGTTTTGATTGCTATATGTGCGACGTTTCGTCAACAAGTTCGTTGCCCTTTTCAAGCACTAAAATTTTATTATTCGTTAATACAAACTATTACAAATTATTGTTGGACACAGTTATGATCTTTTCATAAAAATCTTCGAATGAAATACCTAAATCCAAAGATAAAAAACAGAGCACAGTGCGACTCCAGCTTCGAAAATAGCAGAAGCCATCGGCGCAGCACTGCAACAACAATCGTCGTCTCGTCGCCGGTTAAACAATCAAACTCCCGAAATACACGCGGCCGTCATTCCCCCACCCGCGGTTCATTCACACCGGCCGGCGCGCTGCGCTGGAGTTGCATGTGCTCGCGAATTAACGATCCTTCGAGTACTCACCCATTAATTTGCGAACTTCTGCCTGACTTAGGAACAGATTGAAGAATCCAGAGGCTGGAGCGATCGCCAGACAACCAATCAGCACCAGTAGAGTCCACATCTTTGCGTCGATCTATTCCACTTGCAGAGCGTAAACAACGAAACGAACGTCAGCTAATACTTAAAGACTTGCGCGTGTCTTCAACAGGCCGAGCGGAGCTCTCGGCTGGCGAGCGGCGTCGACTCGCCGCCTTGCATCCTGCACGCCTCTCCCGAAGACTCGCACAGCTGCTCCCGAGCGCGCGCGGCGCTCGCGCGTTGCTCGATGTGTACCTTGTTGCGCCTCGATACTAGTGATCAGATGAATCACGCGGGCATCGCGTTGGACTTAAGTGACAGGAGGGACGCTCCTCCGGTGTCTCGCGAGAGGTTATGCGCGTCGGCGATGCGGGGCGAGGCTGCGAGTGCTTCACCGGGACGCGAGGTGAACGCGCGAGGATCCGGGACGGTTGTGCGCCGCGGCCGCCATCGGCGGACTAAAGTCGTGCGTCGCGGCATTGGCAGCGCCGCGTGCTGCGCCGCCACCGCGCAGGCGTCGGCCCTCCACGGACGCGCCCGAGAGCCGGCGGAGGCTCCCGAGCCCGCACGTAGGTGTGACTGCGCGGGAGTGTGCGACGGTGGAGGCTCGTTTTCTCGTCTCGCGCGCGCACGCCGCTACCTACCTAACCATCATGCAACGCCCGTGGCACTCTCTCGACTTCGCCGCGCTCTTAAGAACGACAGAGAAGGAGAGTATTGTGTTACGGTACGAGGGTTGTGCTTGAATTCCACCGGATCAGGTGAGACAGTCGTTTTCTCCTGGGATTACTCGTTTTTCGGGATGATAGATATTTTTCTTAGGTTATGAGAGATTGGAAGATCTTTTCAACCTTTTTCCTAGGATTGGCATCTTTTGGTAAGGTCTTAAGGATTATTAAGATAAAATTAAAAAGTTTTATTGTTGATAGATAAAAGATTTATTTACGAAATGTAACTACTGATTGTTTCAACCTTAAGCGTAACGGGTCGGCAAGACCTTATAGGCGCGGAGCCGTCATCCCCGGATTGGCGCCGACGGCATGCCCCCAAACTTATCCGACTTATTCGACTTGTTTCAACCTTGTTAAACAATATAGTTTATCAATATTTTACAATTTGTAAATATCTTATTTAATAATACTAGATTCTAGAAAGCGCGCTACGCGCGCTAGATGTTTCTGCTACCTCTGAACTTGGCTCCTTTCCGTTGTATC